>JAHIAM010001922.1:0-111000 GCA_021605205.1 Aegilops longissima
GTACAAATGGGGAAAAGGGAGGTAGAGAGGAAGGGGGAACCATGTATTCAGGGCACGCTTGTCTCAAATGCGAGGAAATTTACAAACTTACCCCCTGTTTCAAATTTCTACTACATCACAACAACATTAGTCGATTGGGGATAGGACGGTAATGTCGCATACACGAATATTTGCCGGCGAGTTTGTTTTGGCGCCCATCGTGTATGAATATGAATCGGGAGGAGTCAATTTGGCCGAGGACACACTTGTGTTTTGGCGCCCACCGTGTATGAATCGGGTGAGAGGCGGTTACGTCACGTTTGGGTGAAATTACAAACCTACCCCTATCGAAACCTATAGAAATCCAGCAGATAGGCTTTGCGTGGCGAGGATAGGCAGTAGTGATTTCCATCTCGCAGATTTTGGTTTGATGATTCTTGCGACTTTTCCGCTTCGTTCAAATTTTGCGAGTGCACGCCATCGTGCCAACTCAATTCGAATCCCGTTTGTATTCTATTTTTTTCGGGCGGGATCCATTTTCAACTGGAATTACATTCTATATACATCATTGTTTTATATATACTTTTAAAAGCACAACACCATTTGTACATAAATATGGTTTACAAATGGCATGATCTTAGATTCATAAGGTTGTATCCATCAATTTGGATTTTCAAATATTTGAAACCACTATATGTTGAAATCCAATGTATGCATTCCTCGCTTCTTGTCTCCAATTAATGTGTGTTTCATGCGGGTTTTTAACTTCTCAAACATGTATAATGTGTTTCACACACGCAACATATAGTGTAATCCCATTTAGACATTAATTGCATATAAACCATGCATTGTTTGTAATTGAAGAATCTATGGATCACCAATATTGATAAACTATATAACATTACACGTGTGCCCAAATTCAAATGAATATGCATGTTTGATACACCAATTTGCGTTATGATATTATCGATGTCGTGATCTCCAGTTTAAATATTTGAATCCCTTTAATCCAGATATTAGTCTCATATAGCTATCACTCATGCTTATATAGGACTATCTCTACGGACCTATCTGCGTTCATCGCCTCTCGGGTATCTCTTGTGCTACCAGTATGTCGACAATGATCTTTTATCTTCGTAGTAACACACTGATGGTACTCTCTCCTCGACCTTCATCACTCTCTCTCTAAGTATATCTCGCTCCTGCTATGTGTCTCTAACTATGATTCTCCATGTGGAATCTCTTTCTCTCACACAAACACAAAACTTTGTCTCCGGGGTCTCATTTCTCTCTACTATTCCCATGTGTGCCACTCAAGACACCCCTCATCTGAGAGATGTCTTTCGCTCCTTAGATATGAGAACCTCGACTCTTCCTCTTCAATATCTCTTTCTCACACACAAACACAAACTCTGCCTCCTGTGGTCTCATATTTCTCCATTGTTCTCTTGTATGTCGCTCACACACCTCTCTCCCTAGAGATATCTTGCGTTCCCTCATATGTCTCTCTAGCTATCACTCTCGTTGTGAAATATCTTTCTCTCTCATGAGACACAAAACTCCGTCTCTCTGGATCTCATTTCTCTCGATATTTGTTTGTATGTGACTCACATGCACCTCTCTCTATCTCTCTCACACCCACACACATAACCCAGCCTTGATCCACTCGACTCCTATCTCTAACGCACACTAGCTAGCATCTTTATCTTTCTATTTATCTGTTTCTCCATCAACCTTCTTTCTCGCCCTCACTCTTGATTCCTATCACGCACACTACATATGTTTCTCTCTACATGCAGTCAAGTGCCCTCTCACACACATATATAACTTCACCCTTTGAACCACCCGACGGTCATCTCCAACACCCAAACTAGCGGATGTCCCTCTAGCTAGCATCTCCATCTCTGTATCTATCTGTAGTTTCTCCGTCAACATTTCTTTCTACACGGAGTCTTGCTTCCTATCACCCACACTATATATGTCTCTCCATACATATGCATTTATAGGTTGATCTCTCTTGCACAATCGTTCGCCTCACCCCTCTCGCTCGCCATAGATGCATGCTCCAGCCCACGCCACTATCTCTTAAAGACAAAAACACATGCTCAATTGTGGGCCTTCTTCCTGCATTCTCACATGCATGCATATTGTCATACCGATCCGTCTCTCCCATGTCGTTGATCTTATGACTTATGTCTTCTTTCTTTTATCTCGATCATCTTGGCAGCACACACACACATCCCACGTATACATGTATACCTCTCACACATGCACGTTCAAGGTCTCTATGTCTCCATACGTAGTTAATTACCCTCAATCTAACTCCACATCGAATCGTTCTCCTCTTTTGTGCACATAACTTCCGCCTGGATGGGTAAAACACACACTCACACTTAACAATCTCCTTCTAGCTACCCCCGCGCCTCTCACTCTTCCCCTATATCCCCGAAACCAATAAGACCATCCCTTTGTTTAATTCCCGCCTACATATGCACCATCGATATATAGTAGTCTTCCTCGGTGTCTCTCGAACAAACACGTTCTCTCGATGTCGACTCCTCTCACGCGCATGCACCTTCTCTTCCCTCTCTACTGGCATTTTCTCTCTCGCACCCCATCATTGGTGGCCTCTGCCATACACATCACCTCTCTATGATGAAGCCATGAACACTTAAATTACATCCGCCACAGAGGACCCCGCGACACACACACACACACACACACACACACGCACGCATGCACCCCCCCCCACACACACTAAGACTCCATCTCTCTCTCTCACACACACACACGCACGCACCCCCCCCCCACACACACACTAAGACTCCATCTCTCTCTCTCTCACACACACACACGCACGCACCCCCCCACACACACTTAGACTCCATCTCTCTCTCTCTCTCACACACACACAAACTAAGACTCCATCTCTCTCTCTCTCTCTCTCTCTTTCTCTCTCACACACACACACCCCACACACACACTAAGACTCCATCTCACACACACATGCTCTAGGCGGAGCATTTGTTCCTACCACCCTTCATCCAACCTTACCCGTATGATAAACAATCACCTTTATTTACTTGCATAACATGGACAAATTCCACTTTACTTTAGTAGTCAACAAACTTATCATCTGCCCTTATAAAAAACGAGTTGGCGATGATGGTGTGCCTGCCATCTTGTAATACAAACCGTATGATCTATATCTAACGGATAGAAAGCAAACTATGATAATTTTACAAAAGATACCGCACCTCTCTCCACATCATTATCTCCCGCAACCTCATTGCTCAGCAATTAAAAAGGAATAAGTCTCGGAACAATCTAGCATGCATGGTGGCCGCTGCACTTTGGCGCGCAAATCCATCCCATGCCTCCGCCCATTCCGCCACCGGTCACCACCACGCTCCACTCCTCCTCGCCTTATCTCTCATCTTTCATTTTTCGATGACATTCTCGAGATACCAGTTTTCCTATAAAATTCTCGAGATATCATTAGTTTCTACACATGGGATTACTCCTGCATGGGTCAATCACAACAGGTGTTTTGTAAAAAATGCATATTGATGTTCCGTGCAATGCGAGAATCTTGCTTGTAATTATATAGCATATCACGAGCAGGATGTGACATTTTTTTGACACAACCACGTTAACATGGCCACGTAAATCACTAGCTAAAGTAAATACCATTATACTTATATCCCGATGCAAAAGGTTGAGTATATGTCCGAAGAGTAGAGTCGCACACACGCACTTTGTCTCTCGATCTCTCTCTCACACACACGATTCGTGGCGCCCACTTAAGCGGATACAGTATGTTACAATTTGTGCACCCGCTGGTACACGTGATGCTATGCATTTATTTAAGCGGAAGCGAACCCAAACAATAGCTGCATTCATTCCCTCCGCCGCCTCTTCTCTGGTCGCCATCGCCCGGTAGCCATGGGCGGCGAAGGTAACAACATCGCCATACTCCGCGAGAGGCGCTTTAATATGGAAATTTTAGTGGTCATGCATGCATCTTTTTGTGCTAGCACTCCTATATAAGGGTTGACCGGTCGCTTCCCGCGGACGTGCGCGGGTGGTGGAAGAGGAAGGAGAAGGGAAGTGGGCTGTGGAGTAACATTTTTACCACAATTTCTTAGGAAAGCGAGTGCAATAATTGAGTAGTTTTGCAAACTACGATACTAAACCCAAGCGGTTCAAAACCTATACTCCCTTGCGGTAGCGCGCTTCCGCGTGAAACAGTCAGCGTCTCGAGGCGTCGATGCCGCATTAATGCCCGGCCAGGCGGAGGCGACCTCTCACTGGCGCCCGGCTTTGAAGTGGCGCGACGGCCGAGAGCGCCGCTTCGGCACGCTTGTTGCTCGGCGTCGAGACTGGCCATAAGCCCTGTTTGGATCCATGGGTTAGAGTTAGTTTGAGCTAGTTAGGGCTCAAATAGCCCTAAAGTATCCAAGCATGAGGGTTTAAATTGGAGCAAGTTGCACCGAACCCACCAAAAAAAATTATCCCACCCAAGATGTGCTAGCGGAGATAGTTCTCATTGGGACCTTTGAAAAATCACTTTTCTCTCTCCATGAACTGCATTTATTGTCAATCTAACCCTGTCACCCAAACACCTCTTTGGCTACAGATTAGTTCAGGGTTAGTCATGAGTTAGTCTAACCTCTAGCTAAGTTAGAGTATCAAGCAGAGCAGTATAGGACATGCAAGTTGCTCAAAGCATACATGCAAATTAAATGCGTGAAAGGATTTTTTCTTTTTAAAAGCGGAGCGTGAAAGGAATTTATTTTAGAATGCTCTTGGCATGTCGCTAACATGTGATAGTTAACCGACCTCAATAGGCGGCAAAAACGCCAGCCCGCCGCACTTTGATAGAGGCGAGGAGGAGAAGCGTCTGGCTGCTGGATTACTAGAGATAGGTGTCATACGGAAGCCAAGAAATATGGTGATAGCGTGGGTTAGCCATGTACTAGTATGATGTAACTACACTGGGCTGCCGTGTTTCATACTCTTCTAGTCCACTGTGGAGATGATTGGTTAATTTTATATCGTTGAATAATATTAAATATTATGAGTGCGGACGCTCCACCATGAGGTTCCTTGCTCCTTCTTGGTCGTCCAGAATCTATGTTCTTCCACTCTATTTTTTTTACGGGAGCTTTATTCATCCTTTTGCCAACACGCGAGACATCAAGGTGCACGTGTTATGCAAGGATCGTTCCATCTATATGAAGAACATGTGGGACTGGAACTACGAGACGGACATGTACCTGTGGAGTGGACGTCGAACTGAGTAATGTAGCGCATAAGTAGAAGGGCACAAATGGTATGAACATGCATGGCATATAGGGTGTGTTTGGTTGCGTTCTCGACTCAAGCATAGTTGTTCCCTCTTCATGCATGCTCAACTCAACACCCTCTTCATGCATGCTCTCTTCATGCATGCTTCTAGTGTATTTGTGCTAAACTAGTGTGGACTCATGCACCCTCCATACACTCTACCAAACACCCAAAAGTAGGTCGAGAAGGGAACTCTTAGGCGGCATTTGTCTCTTACTACATACTACCACTAAATGTTATGCGTGCAATGCACGGTGATGTTATGGATGCGTGCCTAAGTACTCTACTACTACTATATTAGTTGGAGGCACATATTAACTTTTATATTTGTTTACGTGTATGCCCGAGACCTTCCAACTAGGCGTGTCTTTCTCTCGTGTCGCACTTTGTATCGTTCATACCACTAAGTACTACTACGTGTGGTCTCCGACCCAGAAGTGGAAGAAGTGGAGACGCTCTACCACGCTGTTTTTTTACGCTGGGCTCTACCACGCTGTTCATGTCCCACTCCTTTCGCTGACGTGTGGGACATCCAGCATGTGCCGTGTTTGGAACCCTTCGTCGTAAGAGTTGAAACGCTAGCATTCATCAGAAATAAAAAATAATTATAAATCAGCAGTGATACTATTTTTTTGCGAACCAATCAGTAGTGATACTATACCACGCGGTTTCCTTGCTCCTCGATATCGGAAAGAATACTTCCGTTCGCCAACATGTGGGATGTCGACCATCTTGGTCCACTTGCCATGCACGCAGAACTCCAAGGGAGTCACCCAGGTCGTCGCGCCGCAGTAACAATGACTAATGAGCCGTCAAATCACAGGCCCACTTCCCACTTTGAAGTTGCTCGGACGAAGGAACCATCATGACTTCGTTGAATTCCGCTTCTTGAAGAAAACTACTGTACCAGCAGTACTACTAGCTACAGTAGTTACTCCAACAGAGGCCTCCTTTCGTTCATAGGATAGGAATATGAAAATCATAGGAAGTGAGATGACATGCATCTCAATTCCTATAGAGAAAAGATGCCATTTGATGCTTAGGATAGGAATTTTTCCATTTAGTCTAGGCTAATGTCTTGGTAATTTGCTCTAAAACTACAGTAGTAACTAGTACTAGTATTGGTACATGCTAGTACTCAGACACAGACACATACACTAACTACTAGTACTACTACTTCTCACATGCTGGCCAGACGTCGTCGTTCTCTTTCCCGGCTTGTCGGCGACACCCCACTGTGCTTGGATCTCCGCCGACCTCTTCGCAGCAGCGCGTGCGTCCTTTTCTTTCTTGCGGCGGCGGGCCTCTCTTGTCTTGAGTGCTTTCTGACTTTTCCGCTCCCTCATGCGGCTTTGGCCGCCTCTTGCTCTACCGCCCATTCGCCTTGGCATCTTCAAATTCCTCCCACATAGTTGTCGGTCGCGGCGGCGATGAACTCGGCACGGTGGGATGCCATCGCTTCCCTACCATTTTGTGTGCGGTCATGGGCGGCGAGGAACTCGGCGCGGCGGAATGCCATCGCTGCCTTACCGGTTAGTGTGCGGCGCGGTGGCATGCAACGACGCCAGGAGAGCTCGGGGTGGAGTGGCGGACAACCGTATAGTGCATTGGTTTGTCAAGAGCTCAAGGATAGAAGACGAAGCAAATTTGGATTCCCCTTCAATCCTGGTCATTTATTATCGAGTAAAATGCATTGGCGGTCATCGAACTTGTCTCGATAGCTCACTTTGATCATTGTATACGAGATATGGTGATTATACGATCACTGACTCAGCGTATAGCTCCGTATTTGTCTGGTTGACCAGTCAAACAGTCCGCATGCGCCTCATCAGCTCGTGTTCTTTATCTATCTATCTATGCGGGCCTACATCGGTGAAGAAAGAAATAAAACCAAAATTATGCGTATGTGACATTCTTGTTTAGATGTTTCTTTGGAGGCCTCGCGAACACCGAGCATGTATTCACCTGGCTCAACACCAACGGTCATACTCGTGACTCGGCGCCTTGCTCATGTATATCGTCCATCACAACGACAATCTATAAAACAACCTAGCTAGAGAGGGTACTATGGTGCGGAGTATGTACTATCGTGAGCAACCGATCATAGTGCCACTACACATGAGTGTGTGTCTGATCGATTCGTCCATTATTCATAAGTTATGTATGGTTGTGTGGTGTCTAATGGTGGTCATCGAATGCTAGCTGGCGACAAGAGCGGTTGCATGGACGCCTGGTTGTCAATACGTGCCGCATACGCTTCAAAGTCTCATCATCCATGAGTTCACATTTTACCACCACGCCAGCGTCTGACCGCCCTGGCCTACCGAAACCCCTTCGATCACTAGCGAGCGCTTCCCGCCTGAAACGATCACCGTCTCTCCAGAACGTCAATGCCGCATTCACCATCCTTAACTACAGGTGCAGTTGGTGTGTCACTGACATGCGGGCCTGATGCCCGTTGGGCCCACATGTTAGTGAGACAACGCACCTGCGGTTAAGTCACTGAAGCAGCATCCGCATTCACGCCCGACGCGACCTCTCACTAGGGCTGGCATTGCAGCAGCGTGCTGGCCGAGAGAGCGCCACCCGCGCGGCATCCCGGTGCAAGCGACTGCTCCGCGTTAATGACACCACGGCTGCCGATGAACCTACTCCGCTGCCAGCCGTCCATCCGTCTGCCGCGGCTCATTGCCATTCGCCCGCTATATTAACTTGAGCCCCAGCTCCCAGCCATAGCCAAAGACCCACACTTGTTCTCCTCCGGTCCCTTCCTTTTGTTGGCACCACTCCAACCATGGCCTCCGGGCACTCCAAAGATCTCTTGGACGTACTATCGCAGGAGCAGACAAAGGACATCGGTGGCTCCGCTCCGGGCGCGCTCCAAAGCTCTCTTGGACGTACTCTCGCAGGAGCAGACGATGGAGGTCGCCGGCTCCCCGGCTGCCCTCTGCCGCCACGACCCTGGAAGCGTGGTGCAGCGGGCACAGCCGGCAGCGAGGAAGAGTAGTACACGGTAGGTCACCACGGCTCCTCCACTCAGTCGACGCCAAGCTTGGTGGGATAAAAATCGGCGACCGATTAGCCGCTTGATGGCAACGTGGAGGCGGAAATCTTCATAACCTTGTGCTCCGGAGGAGGAGGTTATCGAGGCGGGAGGCAAAGGCAATGGGCGGCTTTCTCGGGTTCATGGCCGGACATGGTGGTCGGGGCCCGGCGATCGTTTAGATTAGGTTTACAGTAGGTTTTAGTACGGTTTGTGCAAAATATGTAATGAATTTCATCCAGTTTATAGGAAAAGTTCTCGAAATGTAATGAATTTCATCCGGTCAATTTGAAATTTGCTTTGTTTGCACGAATTTTGTCCGGTTAGTTCATATAGTTGTCGAAAGGTATGCGGGCAGCATCGGATGGCATCCATCAGTGTCCTCGGACAGATGCCGGTGTAAATTTGTGGGCCGGCGCTGGAGATGCCCTAACTATCATGCTATAATCACTAACAACCCTCCATTATTTGGCAGGGAACAGTTATCCCTCGATCAAAATCAGATCCACGGTGTTTCGCACTCCTCCCGCGTAAGAGTGTAAACTCTTGCTTACATAAAAATGGAGCAAGTGGACGGCACTGTAGCACGTTATATCACTCGAACTAGCCCGCCTAACGAGCAGGAAAGCAACGCCCTCGTCATTTTGTTCTGGATTTCTATCGATCGATCACGCGAAAATGTTATGCTTCGCAAGTTCTAAAGGAAAAGGCGGCACACTTACGACTCGTACGCATCGCAACCCCGACAGTCCGGCTTGCACGCCGCTCACCAGAGGGGACACGCGTTGTCTTGCAATTCACTGACATGTGGGACCGTAATTGAATAAACCGTCGATAGCTGAAATTTAATCGCTCGGCGGGCGTCGGCTGAGAAGAGAGAAACGGGGGAGGGAGAAGAGATCGCCCGCCCGCCGCGCATGGACTCCAAGAAATATATGGTGATAATGTGAGGTGGGCCATGCTGGAGTTTGGATCGCTTCCGGAGCCCGCTCTCACTGCCTTGGCCCCTCAAGACGCCAGCTGCCCGCCGCATGCATGCGTAGCAAGTACTGCCTCCGTTCCTAAATATTTGTCTTTCTAGAGATTTCAACAAGTGACTACATATGAAGCAAAATGAGTGAACCTACACTCTAAAATATGTCTACATACATCCGTATGTTGTAACCATTTGAAATGTCTAGAAAGACAAATACTCCCTCCGTCCCAAAATATAAGAACGTTTTTAACGTTATGCTAGTGTTAAAAACATTCTTATATTTTGAGACGGAGGGAGTATTTGGGAACGGAGGGAGTAGTACTCCTTATGTGGAGGAGAGAGAGGCATTGACAAAGTCAAGGAGTGGGCTCTGCAAGAGCCCGTCTCTACACGTGCTCCTAGGTATAAAAAAATAATTCTAAAAAAAGGCATAAAAACAATTGTGTCTTAAAAAAGAAAGGTAGAAAACATTTGAGAGGAAATAGATAGAGAGAAAGTGAGAAAAAGCTATAACCTAGGCATTACATGAGGAAGGCGGGAGTGGTGCACATGCCAAGTTCACTGGGCTGCCGTGTTTCACACTCCTCCGTCGTAACAGTGGAGACAATAGCTTTCATCAAAAATAAACAATGAATACTCGTTGCTCGTCCTCTATATCGGAAAGAATACTTTCATTCTCCGACATGTGGGACGTTGACCATCCTGGTCTACCCCGATCGTATCGCAGGCCCAACCTTTCCCACTGTAAGTTGTTCGGACGAAGGAACCATCATGACTTCGTTGAATTCCGCTTCTTTAAGAAAACTTATTGTACCCGCAATACTGCTACCACACGCGAAGACTGGACGGCACTGTACCACGTCATATCACTGAAACCCACTAGGCCAAACTAGCCGCCTAGGTCATCTATTTTGGAATGGAGGGAGTACGTCTCTGCACTGCTATGATTTTGTGTTGCACGTTCTCTGTACTTTTGCTACGATTTTCCTACCCTATGAACCAAATGAGGCCTAAATGTATGTCGACTATTGTTTGATCGATCGCTAAGCCTACAATTTTAGGAGCTAGGGCTATTGGACGATCGACGAGGGATAAGTATAAGCGTACCATGAGCACATCAGCCCCAACATTTCTCTTCGGTGATTGTTTTGCAAGTACTATAGCTCGCACAGTAGCTAGCCTACTAACACCAAGAATCATCAAACAAGCCCTGCTGATATGATAAACAGTTCAAACTTACATCTAAGCATGCCATATATTACATCAAAATATGGTGAGGATACATCTGTTTCCATAACTCGGAGAGGGTTCGCATGATTCACTATCAAACAAAAGTAGCAAGATCCACCCACACAAGACAGTGCACTAGCCCTAAGATGGTTTCATAACACACATCTTTCTGGTAATTAAACACAGGGCAATGCAAACTACCCTGAAGGATTAGCGCGACCAATTATTTCTTGTCATCGATCTCTCGGGCAATGACCACAGCACGGACAGCGGCATGGGAATCGATTTCTGGGGCGATGTCCGCAGGACTGACCGCGACATCGGAATCGATCTCTGGGGCGATGTCCACAGGATGGACAGCAGCATCGGAATCGATCTCCGGGGCGATGCCAACAGGACGGGACACGACATCGAAATCATCAAGGACGTCCACCGGCACCTGGACAACCCTAACATATTAGCAAGCACATTGGAAATAATCAAAAACCACAACTATGGTAATAAGCCATTATTTTTTACCTTGTGCAGCTCACCGGGGGATCTCATCCCTCCGGGGGCCATCTCCTCGTCCTCGATGGGGCCATCACCTTGCCGGGAATCTGCTTCTCAACAGCGACTATCTCCTCAAACTCGGTCTTGAGCCTCACATAGGTGGCAATCGAGTTCACAGGGTAGGCACGGTGGGGCCCTTGCTGTTCTTCCAACTTTCTTTGAGGAGTTCGTCCATAGCGTCCTCAACTCTTGGGCGGTGCTTGTTTCTTGGAGTTCTTCGTCTCCATGGGTTGGCCCGCCAACATGGTCAACTCATTGGTCGGTGCTCGCTTCACGGAGATCGCTGTCTCCAGTGGGTTGTCTGCCGGCAACTCTTTGCCTAGTGCTCCAGGATCCATGAATGAACTAACAAACAAAAAGCAATCGAAAGAAAACCACAATCGCAATGAAAACGGGAAAAGAATAGGATGTGAGAATCGGTTGGTGCTTCGCAAAAAGAAGATTCTTGGAATGAAAATATAGCAGCATAACTGATTCGCCCACCTTTCCTTTGTCGGTATAGAAGAAAAATGGCGAAGTGAGTAGCCGGAGTGAGGTTTTCTTCAAGAAAGGGAAGAAAGGGCTTGAGCAGCGTTCGGTGAAATGATGGTTGCTTCGTCCAGTCCAACTTGGAGGCCACCTTACCACTTTGGTAAAGGTGTGGGTTTTGTGATATATTGGTCATGACGGCCACACCGGGGTGACAGTGAGTCTCATTGTAGCACCTCGCTGTGATTTGGTGGATGGCACGTGGGCGGATGCTTTGAAATGTCCCGCATGTAGATAGAGCGGCTAGTCATATAGGAGTGCTCAATATTGTGCACCGCAACCAAAGCAGAGAGGAAAATGAGAGAACTACGTAATTAATGCATGAGTTTAATTAGGGTAGTTTTGTAAAGTCTGAGATACATTCCTCCAATCGCAAAATGCCTTGGTTCATGAGATTTGAGATTTGAGCCCTATAAACCGGAAGGGAGGGGTCTGCACACGGTGTAGTCTAGTCACTTGTTGAAATCTCTAGAAAGGCAAATACTCCTTTCCGGTTTTGTGTCTATACTACTCCCTCCGTCTAAGGTGTGTAAGTCATCTTATGAAAACCAAATAGTCCCAAAACACTTAGGCGCGGTGCATTAACTTCTACCTTGTTTCTTGTTTCTTGACATATCAACCAATAATAGATGAGAGGTGTGGATGCTTTTAATGACTTGCAATGGCTAGTTCATTGCACGCAATGCTATTAATTAGCAAATAAACATTGGTGACCCTGGGAGGAAACGGTGCTAAGCGTGTGGACCTATGCAGAATGAGTATCAACCAATGGATAATGGAGTTTAATTGTTAAACAATACTCCCTCCTTTCCAGTTTACAGGGCTTATCTCAAAATTTTATGTTTCCATTTTATAAGGCTCAATTTGGTTGTTTTCCATCACATTTTCAGATTCCAAGGTGCATTAAATCATTGCATGCAAGTATTAAGAGAAATTTGACCAATGCATGTACTTTATGCATGCATGCATTGCAATTAATGCATTGATAAACATAATTTTTTGAGGAAAACAAGAGCATTAATTAGGTGCTTTTGCAAAACTACAAACTGTATTCCACCACTTACCATCTACATTGATTGGTGAGATTTTTGAATTGAGCACTATAAACCGGAAAGGAGGAGTAGCAATTTTGTCTCATGCAAGAGCTGGCTAGTATATCGTGCTCAAGGAACCGCACCACGCGAGCGTTCATAGAATCGCCACATTCGGGTTGCGCTTGGCTCTTCGCCTCTTCAAGAAGGCGAACAATGATGCTACTCCTACTTCTACGATGTCGAATCCTTTGTTGCATGTCCGTCCACCTCATGCGGGAGGGATAGCGTGTAGCGAAGCTTCTACTTACTGCTCCTGCCTTTGCGTCTATGATGCAGTGGGCCCAACAGTGCTTGGCCCTCTGTCATGCAGCCAAAGGCAGTGCGAGTAAAACACCGAGCTCGATCCATGAGGAGAGGCGTCGTAGTAATCAAATTTCTCGGTCTTGTATGAGTTGACGCGACACATCAAAGCACTGCACTCGATAAAAGTCTTTTTACACATTTCAAATGGGCTACTTTGTATGTAGGAGTAGACATATTCTGCTTCGTATGTACTCCCTCCATTCTAAATTACTCGTCGCTGAAATGGATGTATCTAGAACTAAAATACATCTAGATACATCCATACGTGTGACAAGTAATTCGGAACGGAGAGAGTAGTCACTTGTTGCAATCTCTAAAAAGACTTATATTTGGAAACGGAGGGAGTACAACGCATGCATGCATGCCGTGACTTTCCTTTTGATACTTGCATGTGTTGATTTGATGCACCTTGCCAAATTTTGACTGTAAATTTAACTAACCAAATTTTCATGCATGTCAAAAAAAATTACGGGGCTGTTTGGATTGTGACTATGTTTGTCTTATGTTGCCACATTATTTTTCCCACACTTGCCACACTTGCCTAACCTGAGTTGCTCAAATTGTTAGACACACTTTGGCTTGCCTAAGGGAATCTTGCCACAATTTTTGTGTCTATGACATGTGGGGTTCACTGCTAATAAAAAAATTCTTGTCTTAGGTGTGGCTAATAAAAAAGACTTATATTTAGGAACGGAGGGAGTAGAAAATATAAATGATAATGCGTGTTGGGGCAACCCACGTTTCCGCTAATTTTAGCCGTGGGCTTGTTTACAATTTTTACGAGGGGGTGGTTGTTCATTTAATTGAGGGACTTGTAGTACCATACTTGAACGATACAAAGTGTGACCTGGCACACTGTAACACCACTTGGAACAAGCGGGTAGCTATCTCAAAAAACAATCAACAACTAAAAAAAACCGCGACCTCGCATGTATTAGTACACAATTTTAAACGATTGTTTTGATGGAGTGAAAAAGGAAAACTACCCCACTACTTATATATAGGTCGGAGACTCCGCGCTTGCTTGCTAGGGTTGCTCTATTCACAT
The DNA here is from genome assembly GCA_021605205.1 of Aegilops longissima. NCBI lineage: Eukaryota > Viridiplantae > Streptophyta > Magnoliopsida > Poales > Poaceae > Aegilops > Aegilops longissima. Next base: position 14,103 of record JAHIAM010001922.1, read on the forward strand.
ACTCTCATCCTCTCCAGATCTAAACAAGATAGGGGTAGTAACACTGTCCTTCTCCCTTAAAAAAACACTGGCTTTCTATCCTCACCGCTGGTTACACATCCGGACGTATCCCCCTCCGCCAGTGAAGGGGAGGAGGGGCAGCGTTTAGGCCGTCGTCGACAGCGAGGGAGGAGACCCACTCCCGGCCGCACCGTTATCTCTGGCCAAGCGCCGGCGCGGGAGGTCCTCCGATCCCTTCGTCGTTGCATGTGGGCGGATCCGGCCTCCCGCCGCCCACCTATCCACATCCCGACAACCTTCAGGTATATCTTCGTTCGAAACCGCCTTAGCTCTACTTCCCCAGCTCGCTACGTTGCTGCATGTGCATCATTTTCTACCTCTCAGCCCCTCTCGATCGGATGGTCCAACATCACCTATTTTTTTCTTCTATTTTTAGAGGTAAAGCTACTTCATGGAGTCGAATCTTGTACTCCCTCCGTCCAAAAATACTTGTCATTGAAATGGATGTATCTATATGTATTTTAGTTCTAGACACATCCATTTTCATGACAAGTAATTCCGGGCGGAGGGAGTACTTGGTTCAAACAAGAAATAAAGTGGGGGTGGGGGAATTTAGTATGTACATCGGACTTGGTACAAACAGGAAGGAAAGGGGGTGAAAGTAGTACAGACTGGTCATTCAACGGTCTCTTGGTGAAAAAGGAAATATAGGGGTAACGCTGCACACAAAGTGGTATGACCAGGACTAGATTTGCTATCCACACATAGGAGTAGGTGGCTAGAGTGAACAAAACGGACCAACCCAGATATGTTTCTTGGATGTTTGTTTCTCGGGGCACCAAACTATGAATCACCACTTATGCCCCTGTTTACGTACATGGTGTTTGATCTTTGGTGCACCCTTGTCCCATGCCCTTATACCAAATATTTAGGCTCGGTCGGAATAAAGGGGCAGAAAACATAGATCTTGATGAAAATAGAGGAATAGGAAAGGAATGTAGGTATAGAACTATGGAACAGCGAAACGGAGGAAACTCTCAAGAGAATGTGTTCGGATGGACTACGAAATGTACATATTTGTTTTTTTAGAGTAGCATGCCTGGCAGTATGAGATGCTATTTGTTTATTCAGCTGCACAGTGACTACTCTTGTCCTCACCTCACGTACCACACATAGGTTGATTTTTATTCCGCAAACACAGCACAACAACCTGTCTAACGCATGGCAGCGGCGCTTTGCCTCGGGCTTCGCTCAAAAAATGAGCAGCGTGGATGTTTCTAATCCTATGGAATCAAGTACTACCGGACCAGCTTTCCTCTGAAACACTATTCACCTTTCCCGTGTTCGAGCGGTTGGAAGGAAAGAATACCATAGGAATTGTGTTCCTCTGAAAATCCTGCACCAAACACAGTGAACCGAACGCAGCCTTAGCTGTTCTTAATATAATGTCCCTGGTAAAAATGAAGCCATGCCACTGTTTTTGCTGTAATTGTTTGAGACTCGACAAGTTTAGCCAAATTTTTTGCCTGTAATTGTTTGAGACTCGACTGTTTTCTCTGTGCCTTTTGTGCAAACAGGATATCAATTCACCAGTTGTTGTTGTGACCTTTTGGTGCCATTGCACAAAACTCTTCTTAAAAGAAGTGACTTTTGTGTTGTTTAAGCTGGAATGTCAGAATGGAACAGTTGGTTCATTTTGGTGGAACTGCACAAAGGGAGATCTGTGTTTCAATCCTCATCATCCATATTGGCGCCATAACCTTACATTAGGTAAGAATGATATTTAATGCATGTGTTCATCCCTATTTTCCATTGCCATGAGAAAATAATGCTGTTTTTACTAGTACACTTGTACTCCCTCACCGACAAAACCAATTCTGAATTAGAAGGCCAATCATGTACTTGGTTTCACCAACTGGTGAGGAGAAAGAGAAGCAGAGCATGAAGAGGAAGAAGAAGAAGAATAAGCAGTGCTAAGGCAATCTTCTTGAAGCTGTGAGGCCTCAATCGAGGCCATTCAAGGGCTCCGCAATGACTACCTTACATGTGAGACGATCCTCCAGGAGCCCTTCCACTTCTGCTGTCTCACTTAATTAATTAGGAGTACTTAAGTACCACTAATTTATTCTTGCCTAATTTTCTGTTGGAGTTAAACAAATCTTTAGTAGGACCCTATGCTGAATCATATGCGTGTGAATGTTTGTGCATCACAGCCCTAGAATTTGTTTGTCATTAGTTGCATTAAGGCATTCATGTCATCATGTTCAAATTTCTCGAGAAAGTTGAAATGGGGATTGCCTAAACCCTAGCATTAAAGGAATTCAAATAGGTTCAACCAAAATATTTTTCGGTGAATTCAAATGGCTTTAGAAAATGTTCATCATTTCGGAAAAATGCTATAAACCATAACCAGAGGTGCTGCACATTTTCATGACATATTTGGTCTTTGGATTAATTCATAAAGTATTTGCATTTGGGCACTTAATGCTAATAAATAGTTTAAATGTTCAAATAATCATAAACTTAAATGTTTGCTGTTGGATATTTTCCAAACAGTGGGCTTGAGCAAGTTTCATGATTTTTGGGATAGTATTAGTATTTTTTAATAAAGCCCTAAAGACTACAGAATAATAGAAAAACAAAAAAACAATTAAGAGAGAGAGAGAGAGGAACCGGACCACCCACGGTGGGCGGCCGCCCACTGGCCCGTGCCAGTCACCCTCCTCCTTGCGCCAGAAGGACGTCGGCGTGTCGACGCGCGCGCGCCCGACCGCACCACCTCCTGCTTCGCCGTGTCACGCTATCCGTCAACCCAATCCCGCGCCTGGAGATGCCTCGAAGCCCCTCTCGCCTCTCCCTCACTCGGTGCACTCTCTCCCCCTCCTCTGCCTCTCCTGCGCGCAGCCACCGAACGGAGCCGCCGCCACCGTCGCCGTTCGCCGCTACCACCGACCTCCCCACGGCCAGCCATCCCGCCCACGAGCTCCGCCTCACTGCCGCGACCTCTCGCGAACCACGACGATCGGAACGCTCGAGGCGGCGCCACCGTCTTCGTTTTCCATCGCCGCCGCGGAGATCCCCCTCGATGCTCCGCTTCGCTCCGGTGCCTCCCAGAGCTCGCCGATGCCATCGCTGCACCCGCCATGAGCTCCTCTGTCGTTTCCCCCTCTCCCCTGACTCGCTTTCTTCCTCTAGCCACCGCCCCTACGAGCTGCCGAGGCCGCCGTCCGCCATGGCCGGCGAGCTCCGTGCCCCCGAGCACCTCTGCCTCGCATAGTAGCTCCGACATGCTCCTAGCTGCCCCAGGAGGCCGTAGCACCCGGCCGTTCGCCCCGCCGTGCCCCGTAGCACCAAAACCATGAGCACCCGAACGCCGGCCGCCGCCGATTTGGTCGCCGCCGTTGATCCCGACCACCCCAGCTCGAGCTGTTGCCACCACTGGATGCGCCCCACCGCCAGCTCTCCGTAGCCGCAAACCGTGCACGAAATGGTCCTCCGTAGCGCGAGCCCGAGCAACTCCGGCGAGCCTCCGCCGCGAGATGTGGTCGCCGGCGCCTAATCCGGTGACGCTGACGTGGCGTTGCCATTAGCGGCTAATCCCCCAATTAGCACACTAACAGACACTGACAGTGGGCCCCACCACAGGGTCAAACCCCAGTCAGCGCTAGTTTTGACCGTGGTTTAGTCCCTGGGTCAATGACACGCAGGTCCCACCAGTCGGAGTTGACCTCGTCCTTCGGCTAACTCTTGGCGACGATGAGTGACCACGATCTTGATGTCATTAATCATTTTCTCGTTTAAAACTAATCAGGCAATTTCAGAAAATAGTCAAAACTTCTAAAATTCATAGTAATTCAACCGTAGCTCAGAATGAAATAATTTATATATATGAAAAATGATCAGAAAAATATGAAGAATCTGTTTATGCCATGATCATGCATGTTTGAACAAGTTAACCTCACTGAATAGGATGAATCATGATTAGGGTAATTTATGAACTAGCATTTGGAGTTGGAGTTTAACCTTGTTTGAATTCCACTTCAATTAACTTGGCTTACTGCTGCATTAGGTCAATTCAGTTCCTTAACATGACATGTCATTCATTTGTTTGTGCATTGCATTGATTGTGCTCTTTCTTGTTTGCGGTGTTTGTCCCTCTCGATGAGCGACGTTAAACGATTGTTCGATGACACCGATGAAGAACTATATTATATTCGGAAGTGCCGGGCAAGCAAAACCCCTTGTTCATTCCGATATAATCCCACTCTCGCTCCTGCTCTCTTTTACTGCATTAGGACAACAACGATTTATCTGTTACTTGCTGCGGTAGCTGAACCCCTTTATCCTCTGCATGACTGTCATTCCACGGTAAATAGATGAAACCCACTAGCATGAGTAGGAGTTGTTTGAGCCTGTTGTGCCTACTCATTCATGCTTGTTTGTCATGCCACTCTTTGCTTAGAGTTGAGTCAGGTCGATTCATCGGGAATGAATTGGAATGGTGTGTGAACATGTCCCTCTTGTTGGGAGCTAAGTGTGTGAACACGATTTGGTAAAGGTAGCGGTGAGAGGCCATGTAGGAGTACATGGTGGGTTGTCTCATTGCAGCCATCCTCAGAACTGAGTTACGTGTTTGTGATCCATGAAACAGTTACTACCACGCATTGGGCCCGAAACCAATGGACCCTCTCGGCTTCTTAACCACCCTTGTTCTCTGTCCGGGAGTTGCAACTAGTTTCGGTGTTTGTAGGATATGTGTTGGAGGCCGTGCGTGGCGCTGACCCTAGGGGTGGGCTATGATGCGGTAGATACACCGTGGTCCGGTGTGCGAATGCCCGTTTGGTATCTCGGGAACCCTGCACACATCGTTCGGGGCCGTTAGTGGAAACCTCGGCGGACTCCTGCGGATGGAACCGAATAGGCGATAAACCTGGACTAGGGACTTGAGTGTTTAGGTAGGCCGTGGCCGACACCCACGTTGGGCTTCCGCTGAAGGTTGCCTAGTACATGTCGTGTAGCGGCGGTAAGTGGTGAGAGCGTGTGAAGAAGTACACCCTGCGGGGTTAATGTGATCTATTGAATAGCCGTGTCGCGGTAAAGGACTTCGGGTTGCCTATATCAGTTCATAGACAAGTGAAAGTGGATACTCTAAAATGCGCAAGATAAGCGTGAGTGCTATGGATGGCGTTCTCGTGAGGGAGACGGGAGCAGATCCATAGTGGTGTATTGATATGGTGAATATGTGGACTCGTGTGCGCCACCTCAAAAGAGTTACTTGCGATCGAGTTCGGGATAGCTACACGAGTCAAAGCTGGCTTGCTGCAGTCAAACTCCACCACCCCTTTGTTGATAATGATGCATATGTAGATAGTTACGATGTAAGTCTTCTGAGTACATTTGTACTCACATTTGCTTATTTTATGTTTTGCGAGAGAGACTTCAGTCTCGCTAGTAGTTCCGCGTGGACTTCGACGTTTAGCTTGTTACCTCAGCTACGGTCTCGAGCCCTCGGCAGGATCTGGTAGATAGTCAGGCTTCTCAGCCCTTTTAATTTGTAGATGTCTGTACTCAGACATGTTAAGCTTCCGCTTCTGTTTTTACTTGTATGCTCTGAGTGTTGGGTCATGAGACCCATGTTTGTAATATCTCGCTCCTCGGAGCCTAGTGAATAAATATTTGAGTCGTAGAGTTATGTTGTCATGCCATGTTGTATTTACACATATTGAGCATATTGTGTGTATGTTTGAAATGCTTGGTATGTGTGGGATCCGACAATCTAGTTGTTTATCCTTGGCAGCCTCTCATATGGGGAAATGTAGTCTCGTGCTTCGAGCGATAGTAGTCCGCTTCTGCCCGGTTCACGGAGTCCTGCTAGCCCAAAGACTACTCTTTGCTTGGACACTTGACTGGCGGCATGTGTTTCACTTCGTTCCTATGTCTGTCCCTTCGGGGAAATGTCACGCGGTGATATCCGGAGTCCTGCCTAGCCTGCTATAGCCCGGGATACCAGAGTCCTGTTAGCCCAGTGCTACAGCCCGGATTCACACGTTTGTAACGCCCCGGATTCAATGCGCCAGGTGTCCTTCAGTTATTCGTCGTCGTTGCCTTGTCATTTGCTTGCGTGTTGCACTTTGCCATGTCATCATATGCATTTCATACCATGTCATCATGTGCATCTCATTTCGCATACGTGTTCGTCTCATGCATCCGAGCATTTTCCCCGTTGTCCGTTTTGCAATCCGGCACTCCTATGTCTCCCGGCGCCCCCTTTTACCTCTTTTCGTGTGCGGGTGTTAAACGGTCTCGGAATGGACCGAGGTCTGTCTAGCGGCCTTGGTATAGCACCGGTAGACCGCCTGTCAAGTTTCGGATCATTTGGAGGTCATTTGATACTCCAACGGTTAACCGGGTAACCGCAAAAGCCCCCTTCTCTTTGCAGCCCAACACCCTTCCAAACTGGCCCAAAACCCACCTAACTCCCCTCCATGCTCTCGGTCGTTCGATCACGATCGCGTGGCCGAAAACCGCACCTCATTTGGAGCCTCCTAGCTCCTCCTACCTATAAATATAGCCTCTCATCCGAAATTTTCGGATCTCTACCACCCCTAACACTAGTCCCCATCGTCCTCAGCGCGCCGGACATTGTCCGTTGGCGCCGGACACTTCGCCGCACCCACTCCCATCCTGCCACCTGTCCCATGCTGGCGAGGCCCGCCGCCAAGACCCTTGGCCCGCCCGGGCCCGAGGAGGCCCGAGCCCGTCGCCGCCTCCCGCGCCGCCCGCTCCTCCCTCGTTCGCGCCGCCGCCTCCTGTCGTCGGCCGCCGCCGCCTTCGCCGCCCTTGCTCGCCACGCTGCCCCTTCGCCTCCCAGGCTGGAGCCAGCCGCCGCCTGGGCCGCCCTGGAGTCGCGCCTCCGCCCGTCGTCTTCCCAGCTCGCCGCCCGGCGGATCCGCGAGATCCGAGCCGGGGCCGCCTCCTCCGACCCCCTCCGGCCGTTCTCCGGCGAGAGCCGCCGCCTGCCTCGGCTTCCGCGCGCCAGATCCGATCGGATATCCTCGGTTGACTTTCTTCTCCTCCCGCGAATTCCACTAAGTCATATTCTGCCATTAATTTTGTTGCATCTGCATCACATCACATCTCTGCATCCGTAGCTCCATTTCGTGCGTGTAATATGTCAAATTGTTCGCCTCGACGAGTACATCATTTCGCCTCATTGCATCATTTTCATTTGAGCTCATCTTGATGCCCTAAATGCTGTTAGAAGAGGGCTCTGTGATGTTAGCTTCAGATTCTTATCAGAACATGCACTTTTGTCATTTTTGCCATGATTGATTTGTGCACCCTATGAACTTGAGTCCTACATGTGTTTTATAATATGCCATGCCATCTTTACAGGGGTGTATGCCATGTATTTTTTTGATCTCTGTGGTGACTAGCGCAAGCATGCAAACTAGGCTTCATGATGTTGCTGATTTCAGCCCCTGTTCTGCTGATATTTTTATGCCATGTAAACTTGATGCTACCGAGAGATCCATGCTTATTTATGTTTTGAACATATGGTTATTCTCAATCCATCCATGCCCTTGTTTGCAATTATGGAGTGCCATAGCTTGAGTCAATCGAGCTCTACTTTTGCTATAAAATGTTTCCTGGCAGGTTGTTTACATGTTATTCAATTTTGCCAAGGTTTTTGTAGTTGATCCGTGTATGCTATGATGTTGTTCTTGCCATGTATAGCTTCTATGCCATGTCTTCTTACTGTGAGTTTCCTTGCTATGCCATGTAATGCTCTGTGGTGAGTGGTTCAAGCTCACCAACATGCCTACTTATCGTTGTTCCTGCCATGTATGAATCTGTAATATAACTTGCCATGTTTACATGGGTGCCATGATATTTTCTGATCCTTTTTGGCTCATGGTCAGTAAGGGACTTTTGTTCTATGCATTTAGTAGTTTCATGCCATGTCTTTGTTTGCCATGATAAGTTCCTGTAGCATGTTGTTTGATAGCTCTAAACATTGCAACCTGATGTTATTTCCTGATAAGTCTGAAACTGTTATTATTTGCAATCTTGCCATGTGTTTTTGAGCATGTTCTAGTGATTTCTGGAGATAGCTCAGTGTTCATGTTTTGTCGTGCTTTACCTGTACATCATGCTCATGCCTTTTGTTATTATGTTGGTGTGCTGTAGCATGTTGTTTTGATGCTTGCAATATGCCTAGTTGCTGTTATGGACAGATTGTTGTTATAACTTGTATACGGTGTATGTGTTGAACCGTTGCTCCGTTTTGAGTGTGCTCTATATGAAACTTGCTTGATTTTGCATGTAGTTTCATATTATCATGTTGCATCCTTGTTTTGAGGTGTTTGCTTGATGTTTGTATGCATTTTGCATCAATGCCATGCTTATCTTGTTTTGCTCATATCTTCTAGGCCGTAGCTCCGAATCTAATGAACTTTATATGTAACTTGACTAGAATTTCGTGTAGATCATTGTGGTGCATTTTAACTTGCTATTTAACAACTTGAACATAAAGTTATTCAGATCTGGACCAATTTCGAAATTTGCATATGAGGACTCACCGGAATTGTTCTATGTTGTTTCCGGCCTCATTTAAACTTGCTTTGATGTGCTGCTCTTGTTTGCATCATCTCTTGCCATGAGTAGCTTCATGTAGTCTTGTCATGCATCATGCTTGTTTGTGCATCATGCCTTGTTCATGTGTGGTGTGTTTACCTATGTTGTGTGCTTCTTCTTGTTAGTTCCTGTTTCGTTGCGATCGTGAGGATTCGTTCGTCTACGCTTGGTTCGGCTTCATCCGTTCGTCTTCTTCATGGACTCGTTCTTCTTCCTTGCGGGATTTCAGGCAAGATGACCGCTACCCTGGATCTCACTACTATCATTGCTATGCTAGTTGCTTCGTTCTATCGCTATGTTGCGCTACCTATTACCTGTTAATCAAGCCATCCCAAATTGCCATGTCAGCCTCTAACCTTTGACACCTTTCGTATGCAAACCGTTGTTTGGCTATGTTACCGCTTTGCTCAGCCCCTCTTATAGCGTTGCTAGCTGCAGGTGAAGATGAAGATTGCTCCTTGGTGAACAGGATTTTGGTTGGGATATCACAAGATCTCTTATATTATTAATGCATCTATATACTTGGTAAAGGGTGGAAGGCTCGGCCTTATGCCTGGTGTTTTGTTCCACTCTTGCCGCCCTAGTTTCTGTCATATCGGTATTATGTTCCCGGATTTTGCGTCCCTAACGCGGTCGGGTGATTTATGGGACCCCCTTGACAGTTCGCTTTGAATAAGACTCCTCCGGCAAGGCCCAACATTGGTTTTACCATTTGCCTCACCACCACCTACTTTTCCCTTGGGAGTCGCTCTCTCGAGGGTCATCTTTATTTAGCCTCCCCCGGGCCAGTGCTTCTCTAAGTGCTGGTTCGAACCGAGCTGCCTTCTTGGGCCACCTGGGAAACTTGAGGGTTGGTTTTACTCGTAGCTGTCTCATCCGGTGTTGCCCGAGAACGAGATATGTGCAGCTCCTATCGGGATTGTCGGTGCATCGGGCGGTCTTGCTGGTCTTGTTTTATTCTTTGTCGAAATGTCTTGTAGCCGGGATTCCGAGACTGATCGGGTCTTCCCGGGGAGAAGGAATATCCTTCGTTGATCGCGAGAGCTTATCATGGGCTAAGTTGGGACACCCCTGCAGTGTTTGAACTTTCGAGAGCCGTGCCCGCGATTATGTGGCAGATGGGAATTTGTTAATATCCGGTTGTAGTAAACTTGAAGTAAACTCTTCTAAAATACACCAACCTTGTGCGTAAACCGTGAGTGTCTCTTTTCGGGGTTGATCGAGAGGAGAACACGGTTTCTGGGTTATGTCTGACATAAGTAGGAGTTCAGGATCACTTCTTGATCATTACTAGTTGACGACCGTTCCTTTGTTTCTCTTCTCGCTCTCATTTGCGTATGTTAGCCACCATATATGCTTAGTCGCTGCTGCAACCTCACCACCTTATCCCTTCCTTTCCCTTTAAGCTTTGCTAGTCTTGATACCCATGGTAATGGGATTCTTTGAGTCCTCGTGGCTCATGATTACTACACCACCAGTTGCAGGTACAGGTTCTGCGATGATCATGACGTGAGAGCGATGTTTGCTTGTATTGGAGTTATTCTTCCGCTTCTTCTTGATCGGGGATAGGTTCGGTCGGCAGCCTGGGCTAGCGTGGTGGATGTCGTTTGAGCTTCGTTTATGTTTCATCCGTAGCAGGATGTTGATCTTGTATATGATGTTGATGTATTCTTGTGGCATTTGTGCCTTATGTATGTATCCCCATCTATTATGTAATGTTGATGTAATGATATCCACCTTGCAAAAGCGTTTCAATATGCGGGTCTATCCTTGGTGGGACCGTCGAGTTCCTTTTGGATAGGTTCGCATATTGGGCGTGACAACGTTGATGACCGACATGCTCGATGTGATTCATGTATGCCTGTCCCCATGGGTTAGTGCCGCTTTGGGTTCACGACTAGCCATGTCGGCCGGGTTCTCTGTCGATGGATGCTAGCGACACTATCATATACGTGAGCCAAAAGGCTAAAACGGTCCCGGGCCATGGTAAGGCGACACCTGTGGAATACCGTGCGTGAGGCCGCAAAGTGATATGAGGTGTTACCGGCTAGGTCGATGTGACGTGGAATCGGGTCCCGACAGCGTTGGTATCGAGCTCGACTGCTCAGAGGATTACCAAGCCAAACTGGTGAAGTTGTGTCTAGAAATGCTTTAGTTATGTAAGGGAATTGATTGTGGAAGGAGCGTAAGGCTCTTTTTACTCCTTATACCTCATGGCCTTCTAATCTGAAGTCATCCTCTTCTCTTCTACGGGTTTAAGAACTAGGCTTCTCATCTCTCTATCGGGATGACGTGTTACTAATCCATAGACCTTTAAGATTGTTGGTTTTAAGCCCCGTTCAGTTCCTACTATTTACGTATGTTAGCTGTTGATCTCGGAACCTTGATATTGTGATGTTGAGTGGTTACGCCACCATTTTTGCAGGATGTCCCAAATCATTTTTGAGCATTTACAGCCGTTATCTTTGTCCGAGTCATCCTGTGTCTCTAAATAGTCGATGCATTTGCAAATCCCTTCTCTCCTTTTCTAATGTTCATCTGGGCGGATTAAGCACACTAATTAGTATGTTGAGGTAATTTATTGCCTTGACATATATGTTGGAGCTATTATTATGACCCTAGGTGTTTTAGGAAGTCACCTAGCAATTTAGCAATGCTTTTGTATCCCCAGTGTGATGATTCTGGCCATTATTCTTGAAGGCATCCCGTGATGTTATTAGTTAGTAGGCATTCTATCCCTGGGTTCTTGAACCCGAGATTCACCCTACTTCATGTTGTTAGTATTGGCTAGTTCCTTTAGGATATTAGTAACTTTGCGATAGTCCTCGAGGTCCGTGGTATTTCCTTCTTCCAAATACCATGAACTGCTTATGGCAGAAGTTCTTTTGAACCAAAAGATCACAACCAGGGTGCTCTTGAGGAGTACTCCATTCCATATTGTGACTCTGCCAGTTCTACCTTCTCTGCATGGGTTATCCGGGAGAAATGTTGGGCTTTGCTCGATATACTAATCCATGCCTCCACAACTCGAAAAGTTAAATGTTCCTCGAGTTGTTCCTCCTTAGTTGTATTCCGATCCCCGTCTATTAGTTGATAGTCAGGAGTAGTCGTGCTCTCGTCCTCATCGATGCCTATTATTCTTGTGGTCCGTTAAGCCATTCTATTCCAGAATGACTAGGAGAAATAAACTCCAGTACCCTTTTCCATTTCCAGGATTGGGTCAAAGTAGTTGTACCCCGCAGATCAAAATGCCAATCCAGCTTTTGTTCTGTTCTACCTTGGAATGTTGCTCTCTTTATGTCAAGAGTGTCATGAGAATTGCACCACCTCTTATGAATTCTTGACGCAGTAATACTTCTTGCCATCATTGTTCATTCCTCGGATCCCATGTTATTGTAACCGGAATGCCGACAAATGAATTGTGATGTGTGAAATCAATACTCCTAGCAACCTCGTTGCTTGGTAGTAAATGGACAAATATTATCATTCTTAGTGTGTTGGTTATTAAATCATCATCCTAAGATTGATCGTGCCACCTAGTCCATTTTTCTGGTGCACCCTTCGATCAATGAGTTAGGATGGTATCAATCCCTCTCTTGTTTGGTCACATCGTCTTGCCCTGAAAAGCAAGATTGTTCTCGAGCTTAGTAACATATCGGTGGTTCGTGATTTTTCGATTATCTTCTCGGAAGTAGCACCAGGTTGTCACCTGACCGCTATGTTGAGTTCGTGAGCAAGTTGGTTGCTTGTAACCACCCTTTCTCCAAGAATCCGTGTTGGATACCCCTGAGCTAGTTGGTTAAGCTAAACAACAACTTGGAGAGTTGGAAGATGAAAGCTTGCCTGACTTTGTTCATTCCAAAGGGATATTCTTGTGTAGTGTGTGTTGAAGAAAGATGATATCTTCATTGATTGGTCCCTGTGATCGTTCTTTGGACCTATTGTCTTATCAATCCTTTGATTTGAGTGTGGGCTATCGTCAAATCAAATCAGTACCAACGATGCTCGTAATGTTGTCTTACTCGTGGTTGATCCTCGAGCATACACCATTACATCTTTTGGTCGACCAATGCTATCACCGTGTTCACATGATGGTGGAAGTCGGTGATATGGAAATTCCGATGAGTTGTTGTTGAGCCCATCAGCAGCATTTTGTCTCCCCATGAGTCATGTTGAACATCAACCTAGTGTTGGAAACTTGTGTAAGCATTTCTTCGTGTTTCGTTCATGAAGCATATGTTTGGATCGATAGTAGTGACTTCCTCTAATTCATGTGCATCGATGTAAGTTGCGCGTGGATTCGAGAAAGTCAATGTTGCTTCTTTGGAATCATCCCAAATCGGTCATGCATACGTGCGAAGTATTCTGTGGTTCAGAGACTTGCAACCTTCGCCCTACATGTGTTCCTAGCACACCAAGCCACTAACTGATTTGTTCCAGGAGAAGGAGTTTCTTTTAAGAGCTAACCCGGGCTTAATTAAGAACTTCGTAATCCGTGATGATGGTTCCCAACCAGAACTCGGTAGTGTTTTATCATAAGACTACCATGTGGTCATGCTTGTCTAGGACAGTGTGTTCACAGGTTTGTAGCGTAACCAGCTCATAGAGCCTGCTATCGTAGTTCATCCCCCGAGAATCTCGCAACGTCATCTCGTCGATTTGTGTTGCAAACTTTCATTTTTCTTTCCAGACCCGATTAGTCTGGATTATCCTGACACCAACCAGATCTGAGTCTCAGGCAGATATGATGGTTGGAACATTTCTCAAGAACTATAATATTGGTCTCTTTGTAACCCGGTAAAGTGGATGTTGTGGCCAACACACCCAACCGGAAGACCTATTATTGCAGTATCTTGTTTGAGGAAGTTGGCCACCTCCCCATAAGGACTTCGTAGGATTTACTCCTTAGTTGTTCCTTATGGATTTTCTTTTGTGCTCCCGAAGTCCGACCTTTTACTTGATGTTCTAGATATCAAACCATGTAAATGGGTTACGCTAGCACATCAAGGAGAGCATTAGAAGCGGAGTGCTAAATGTCTCTCGGTCGATCATCCAGATTTTACTTCCTTGGCTCCGCTAAGGTAAAATCTGAGAAGGTGTTACCTTCCTTTGCATCTGCATCGTCCACCACTATTCATCATGGTAGTATGTTGTGTTGCCAGGATCCTTGACACGGATGTTGGTAAAACCTTGATGAATATGGAAATGCTAAAGTTCTTGAGAGCACGCGCAAGAAAAATCATTCCTTGCGTTGTCTTCAACAAGGTAGTCCACATCATCCATTCTAGTCCGAGTATGTCATTCTTTTGAACTCCTTCAAATGATCGATTGTGATTGCCTTAGGCTGGTATAAAGAGTTTCAATGATCTCTGAATCAAAAGTAATTCTTTTTGCCACTTGAGGGAATAATTCTACGAGTCACCTTTCCTAAGGTCTCCCGTTATGAAATCATGGCAATCATCTCCTTGTTACTTTGAAACCATGCACCATTTTACTTAAGCGTGGAATGGTTGCCTACCAATTTGAACCTTCGTCATCCATTTCTTTACCATCATTCCTAATGTGTGTTTGGTGTCTCAACTCAAGAGTTGTTCTTACGTCTCTCCATGAACTGATCTTGAGTTGCTCGATCTTCAAGAAGATTAAATCCTGTAGGGTTTCCCCCTTCTTTCTGTTGTCGTGTCGAGTGAAGATCTCGAAAGTAAAGACGTCAAGACCAAGATGATGGAATGAATCAACATCTTCGAGAATGGCAAATGGATCATGAAGATTGTGATAGTTTTGTGACTCCCCCTTTTCCTCTTACCTCACGTCTTGAATCTCGGGGCGAGATTCTTGTTTAGTGGGGGTGAGTTGTCACAGCCCTAGAATTTGTTTGTCATTAGTTGCATTAAGGCATTCATGTCATCATGTTCAAATTTCTCAGAAAGTTGAAATGGGGATTGCCTAAACCCTAGCATTAAAGGAATTCAAATAGGTTCAACCAAAAATATTTTTCAGTGAATTCAAATGGCTTTAGAAAATGTTCATCATTTCTGGAAAAATGCTATAAACCATAACCAGAGGTGCTGCACATTTTTCATGACATATTTGGTCACTGGATTAATTCATAAAGTATTTGCATTTGGGCATTTAATGCTAATAAATAGTTTAAATGTTCAAATAATCATAAACTTAAATGTTTGCTGTTGGATATTTTCCAAACAGTGGGCTTGAGCAAGTTTCATGATTTTTGGGATAGTATTAGTATTTTTAATAAAGCCCTAAAGACTACAGAATAATAGAAAAAAAAAAAAAAACAATTAAGAGAGAGAGAGAGAGAAGCTTACCGGACCACCCACGGTGGGCGGCCCACCGGCCCGTGCAGGCCACCCTCCTCCTTGCGCCGAAGGGCGTCGGCGTGTCGGCGCAGCCTCGATCAAGACCACCTCCTGCTTCGCCGTGTCACGCTCTCCGTCAACCCAATCCAGCGCTGGAGATGCCTCAAGCCCCTCTCGCCTCTCCTCACTCGGTGCACTCTCTCCCCTCCTCTCGCTCTCTGCTCAGCAGCCACCGAACGGAGCCGCCGCCACCGTCGCCATTCGCCGCTACCACCGACCTCCCCACGGCCAGCCATCCCGCCCACGAGCTCCGCCTCACTGCCGCGCACCTCTACGCCGAACCACACGACCGCGGAACGCCTGAGGCGGCGCCACCGTCTTCGTTTCCATCGCCGGCCGCCGGAGATCCCCCCTCGATGCTCCGCTCGCTCCGGTGCCTCCCCGAGCTCGCCGATGCCATCGCTGCACCCGCCATGAGCTCCTCTGTCGTTTCCCCCTCTCCCCTGACTCGCTTTCTTCCTCTAGCCACCACCCCCACGAGCTGCCGAGGCCGCCGTCCGCCATGGCCGGCGAGCTCCGTGCCCCCGAGCACCTCTGCCTCGCATAGTAGCTCCGACATGCTCCTAGCTGCCCCAGGAGGCCGTAGCACCCGGCCGTTCACCCCGCCGTGCCCCGTAGCACCAAAACCATGAGCACCCGAACGCCGGCCGCCGCCGATTTGGTCGCCGCCGTCGATCCCGACCACCCCAGCTCGAGCTGTTGCCACCACTGGATGCGCCCCACCGCCAGCTCTCCGTAGCTGCAAACCGTGCACGAAATGGTCCTCCGTAGCGCGAGCCCGAGCAACTCCGGCGAGCCTCCGCCGCGAGATGTGGTCGCCGGCGCCTAATCCGGTGACGCTGACGTGGCGTTGCCATTAGCGGCTAATCCCCCAATTAGCACACTAACAGACACTGACAGTGGGCCCCACCATAGGGTCAAACCCCAGTCAGCGCTAGTTTTGACCGTGGTTTAGTCCCTGGGTCAATGACACGCGGGTCCCACCAGTCGGAGTTGACCCTGGTCAACTCGGCTGACCTGCTGACGCAGTAGTGACACAGTGCTGATGTCATTAATCATTTTCTCGTTTAAAACTAATCAGGCAATTTCAGAAAATAGTCAAAACTTCTAAAATTCATAGTAATTCAACCGTAGCTCAGAATGAAATAATTTATATATGAAAAATGATCAGAAAAATATGAAGAATCTGTTTATGCCATGATCATGCATGTTTGAACAAGTTAACCTCACTGAATAGGATGAATCATGATTAGGGTAATTTATGAACTAGCATTTGGAGTTGGAGTTTAACCTTGTTTGAATTCCACTTCAATTAACTTGGATTACTGCTGCATTAGGTCAATTCAGTTCCTTAACATGACATGTCATTCATTTGTTTGTGCATTGCATTGATTGTGCTCTTTCTTGTTTGCCGGTGTTTGTCCCCTCTCAGTAGACGACGTTCCGACGATTGTTCGATGATACCGATGAAGAACTATATTATCTTCAGAAGTGCCAGGCAAGCAAAACCCCCTTGTTCATTCTGATATAATCCCACTCTCTTGCTCCTGCTCTCTTTTACTGCATTAGGACAACAACGATTTATCTGTTACTTGCTGCGGTAGCTGAACCCCTTTATCCTCTGCATGACCTGTCATTCCACAGTAAATAGATGAAACCCACTAGCATGAGTAGGAGTTGTTTGAGCCCTGTTGTGCCTACTCATTCATGCTTGTTTGTCATGCCTGCTACTGCTTAGAGTTGAGTCAGGTCTGATTCATCGGGAATGAATTGGAATGGTGTGTGAACATGTCCTACTGTTGGGAGCTAAGTGTGTGAACACGATTTGGTAAAGGTAGCGGTGAGAGGCCATGTAGGAGTACATGGTGGGTTGTCTCATTGCAGCCGCCCTCGTGAACTGAGTTACGTGTTTGTGATCCATGAAACAGTTACTACCACGCATTGGGCCCGAAACCAATGGACCCTCTCGGCTTCTTAACCACCCTTGTTCTCTGTCCAGGAGTTGCAACTAGTTTCTGGTGTTTGTAGGATATGTGTTGGAGGCCATGCGTAGCGCTGACCCTAGGGGTGGGCTATGATGCGGTAGATACACCGTGGCCGGTGCAAAACCGAATGCCCGCTTGGTATCTCGGGAACCCTGCACACATCGTTCGGGGCCGTTAGTGGAAACCTCGGCGGACTCCTGCGGATGGAACCGAATAGGCGATAAACCTGGACTAGGGACTTGAGTGTTTAGGTAGGCCGTGGCCGACACCCACGTTGGGCTTCCGCTTGAAGGTTGCCGAGTACATGTCGTGTAAACGGCGGTAAGTGGTGAGAGCGTGTGTGAAGAAGTACACCCTGCAGGTTAATGTGATCTATTGAATAGCCGTGTCCATGGTAAAGGACTTCAGGTTGCCTATATCAGTTCATAGACAAGTGAAAGTGAATACTCTAAAATGCGCAAGATAAGCGTGAATGCTATGGATGGCGTTCTCGAGGGAGACGGAGCGGATCCATAGTGGTGTATTGATATGGTGAATATGTGGACTCGTAGCGCCACCTCAAAAGAGTTACTTGCGAAATGTAGTTCAGATAGCCACCGAGTCAAAGCTGGCTTGCTGCAGTCAAACTCCACCACCCCCTTTGTTGATAATGATGCATATGTAGATAGTTCTGATGTAAGTCTTGCTGAGTACATTTGTACTCACGTTTGCTTATTTTATGTTTTGCAGAGAGACTTCAGTCTCGCTAGTAGTTCCGCGTGGACTTCGACGTTTAGCTTGTTACCTCAGCTACGATCTCGAGCCCTCGGCAGGATCTGGTAGATAGTCAGGCTTCTCAGCCCTTTTAATTTGTAGATGTCTGTACTCAGACATGTTAAGCTTCCGCTTGTGTTTTGACTTGTATGCTCTGAGTGTTGGGTCATGAGACCCATGTTTGTAATATCTCGCTCCTCGGAGCCTAATGAATAAATATTTGAGTCATAGAGTTATGTTGTGATGCCATGTTGTATTTACACATATTGAGCATATTGTGTGTATGTTTGAAATGCTTGGTATGTGTGGGATCCGACAATCTAGTTGTTTATCCTTGGCAGCCTCTCATATGGGGAAATGTAGTCTCGTGCTTTCCGAGCGATAGTAGTCCGCTATGCCGGTTCACGGAGTCCTGCTAGCCCAGCACTACTGCTTGGCCACTTGACTGGCAGGCATGTGTTTCACTTCGTTCCTATGTCTGTCCCTTCGGGGAAATGTCACGCGGTGACATCCAGAGTCCTGCCTAGCCTGCTACAGCCCGGGATACCGGAGTCCTGTTAGCCCAGTGCTACAGCCCGGATTCACACGTTGATGACCGACATGATTGATGTGATTCATGTATGCCTGTCCCCATGGGTTAGTACCGCTTTGGGTTCACGACTAGCCATGTCGGCCCGGGTTCTCTGTCATATGGATGCTAGCGACACTATCATATACGTGAGCCAAAAGGCGCAAACGGTCCTGGGCCATGGTAAGGCGACACCCGTGGGAATATCGTGCGTGAGGCCGCAAAGTGATATGAGGTGTTACCGGCTAGGTCGATGTGATGTGGAATCGGGGTGCTGACATTGTCTATGGAGGTGAATCATGTGGTGGAGCAGGGAGGAAATATTATTAGTGTCATGACATAATAGTGCTATTGTTTTGCATGTCAATTTATTGCCATTGGTTCAATGAGGCGATGTTTTGCGTATTGTCCATCATGAATTTGATGCTACTGTTTGAGTAATATGCTAATGTCTTCATATCCTTTCGCACTGAGCTAATGAAGGTTTCACCTTGTTCCTACTTGTGCAAACAGGGATCATGTTGTGCCAATCATACATTTTAGTGGAACTACACAAGACAATACAATGAACTGTATCCCAGCCAGTGATTTAAGCTGGAAGTTCTTGATAATCTTTCGATATAATCTCAGCACTGGTAAACAAGAGTGATTTCAACCATACATTTGAAGTGCACAAAAATATATACTATTGTGTGATTCCAGTGAGTGCTTTATCATCTCTTATGGGACTACATGAATAAGCTTTTTTTCTCAGGTTAGTACGGGCCTAAGGCCTTCATCCATATTAGTTTGCTGTCATCTCTATTTGTATCGTGCTACTGTCATGAGAAACTCCTTTATCTTTGCACTTCTAATTTTTGCAACCTATGATAAATGGCAATGCTTTGAGTGTTGAGTTGAGCTAGTTGGCATTGATTAAATAAACTAATACCTCTCTTTAAGAAGAACTACTATGTTGCTAACTTTACCCATTAAGATAATGAGGGTGCTTCTATTTGTTAGTGTATGTTTCATCAACTAGTCCCGCTATTACAGTAATCTCACTCTCTCAATATATGTGCCAACAGGGATGCTCGATTTTGGTGGAACTGCACAAAAACTTTGGGTACTTCATTGCCTCGACAGCTTTCGTCCTTTCCTGTCAGTCGCTAATCTCCGCTTGCTTTCTTCCTTTGCTGTCAGTCGCTTGGCTTATCTCGGCTTCCAGTCAAAGGAAATAGTAATTGATATGCTACCTCACACAGGTTGGTACTGGTCTTTATCCTGATTATTGTGCCTGTCATATGTATAGGTAATTTGGTATTGTGCTACTGTTTGCCAATTTCATAAAGGAGTAATTTGGAGCCTGAACTCGTAGGCAAATCATTACATCGGGTGATTTCAGTAGAACTGCACAAAATAATCAGATGGACAGGTACTTATGCTGCTGCTATGTACTCCAAAGTTCACTCAGACAAGCATCGATGTTGACAAGAAGTGCCTATATTCATTCGAGTATCAACCAAGCGCCAACCAATTTTCAAACTCCAAGTATTAGGAGAGTGAACGCCAAAATATTGCTTGGTGCATAGCCCGAAAAACGCAGATCCGATCTTTGGTCCCAACTTGTGCCTTTTGGTTATCGGCATATATGGTAGCGAACTATATGGCATGGAGTCTAAAGATTCCAGACAAGTTGGTTGACGCATATATTCATCTGGCACTTAATCAGTCCGCACGCCAAGGATGCTCCATTTCAGTTGAACTGCACAAAAAATTTGGGAGGTTCATTTTCTCAACCGCCTCCTTTCTCGTCTGCAATGTAGAATTTTCGCGAGATACAGGACCAAGATGAGCCAGTAAACTAGTTGGATGAAAGTAGTGGCCAAGTTGCTCAAACCTCCTCGCACGAGGCCACTATTTGAGGATAAACCTACAAGCAAAGTTCAGATTGTATGTGTGCCTCTTATGTACTCGAAAGTTTACTCGTACAAGAACCAATTTTAGCAAGAAGTACCTCCGATTGAACACCATTTACCGGTCTGTACCCTAGGTAATTAAAGTTCGTCCATGGATCATATTGGCTGTGATCTCAATCATTTGGATGCATAAACATACTGAACATGTGTATATCTGAACCTTTTTGTGAATTATGTATGAATATTGTCGTGTGATCTATCAATCATTTGGATGCATAGATATGCTGGGCTTGTGTATATATGAATCTTTTGAGTTATTGATAGTGAATGTTGGCTATGAATATGAACGTGTCCTGTGAACCTGAGTTTGATATGAATGTTTACCTTTTCTGTTGTATTTGTGTGTGAACTTGTTAGTATTCCTACTGTGGGGTATAAAAGGCAGGTCTCCTATAAAAGTAATGTTGTGTCCAATTTATGTTTTCCCTTCTAACCACATATATATTTATATTATTACTATTATCGTATATTTTATAGAGACTTATATATACATTATAAAAACATCCCGTGTTATTAACTTATAAAATAAATGTTTAACGGAAAATCCTGGTTGTTTTTGACTCACAGCAAGGAAAATCCTCGTGATTATGCATAAAAGCTTGCGAAGATTTTGAAGGACCAATTTAATAATAACGCGCTCATTTTTATTTTGAGCAATAACTCGCTAATTTCTTAATTATATATATATATATAAATTGTGCCTCTCCGGTTTATTCTTTGATATTAATTTCTCCTTCTAACATAACATTATATATATAACGAGCCCACCTAATACGTGTATTTCAAGGAAGTGCAAATGGGCTGGGATTTCTTAGAAAATATAAATGGGCCTGATTGACGCGAAATTATTTGTTCACCCAGCCCAGCAAATGGACTGTACATTCTAGAAAACATGGTTAAATATATGCCACATTTTTGCAGGCTGACATGTGGGCCAATAGGTCGAAGCCTACGCAGGGCTTTGTCAACTTGGTCAACAAATGATTGTGTCCTCCACAGCCATTGGATTTATATCCAACGGCCGACATGCACCTTCAATCTCTCGTCTTCTTCCTCCAGCGTCGCCGGGACCACCTGGTCCGGCCTTCGGCGGCTAGCGGCTCTGCTTAGCACGCATCGCTGCGAAGCGCTACCCCACCGTTGGCCAGGCTATCCCTCCACCCCTCGACACCTCCTGTTATTCTCCATAGACTACAGCCCCATGCCGCAATAGAACCAGTTAACCCTTCTCCTCCTCTCAATCTACGACTCCACTGCCACGTTTTCCCATCTTCGAGTCGTTCCCGTGCGGGGCCTCGCCGTCGTCCACCGCCTCGCTGTGTTCGGTGCGGCATGGTCAACAAACGAGAATCATCGGAAGAGGACTGTACGTGGAGAGCCTGACGGCTGGGACCCACGAGGTCCATGGTCGCATGCAAGGAAAGCTCCTCCTTATTAAGCTGAAAAAATGTTTCCTCCACCTGACAGCTAGGACCCGCCGGCTGTATCTTCGCACGGAAGGAAGTGCCTCCTTGTTTTGTGAAAAAAATTATTCATCCCCTTGATAGCTGGGACCCGTGAGATTTGGTGACTGACTTGTGGGCCTACTAAGCGGACGTGTACGCACGGCTTTGTCAACTTAATCAACAAATGATTCTAGCAGCTGGACCATTGGATGTTTATCCAACAGCCGTGCTCCTTCTTCAACCTCTCGTTCTTGCTCCTGTCTCCCGTGGGCGTGCACATGGCTGTGCCTTTGCCAAGACCAACCGATGAAGTTTCCCTCCTCTCCATCTGCGACTCCACCGCCCGCCTTCCCCATCTTCGGTCGTTCCAGTCTGTGCGCCGCACGATGTGGTCAACGTGGTCAACAACCGAGTGTCATCGGAAGATGATATGACGTGAAGGTCGGTGGGGATGCACCACGCCCATGGGCGCATGCATGCAACGGAGCGCGAGGTTAACATGGTCAAGGAACGACTTCCATCGAAGTATACTATCGTGGAGAGTCTCGGTGGGTCCACGGCCGCAGCAAGTAAGTGCCTCCTTATTATGCGGAAAATAACGATTCCTCCAATCGACAGTTAGGGACCCTTTGGACGGGCCACCATATTTTGCGAAAAAACGTTTGCCCTCGACTGCTGGGACCCACTGACGGGCCACCGATTTCATTTAAAAAACGTTCCCCATTGTCATTTCGGACCCACGGAAGTGCCTCCTTATTACGCACAAAAATGAATACTCCCCCGCTAGCTGGGACCCACCTTGGTGGGAGGCTGACTTAGGGCCTACTAAGTTGACGGGACGAAGGGCATTGTCAACTTAGTCAATATGAACGATTCTAGGTCCAGTGACCGTACGATGTCCATCCAACGGCCGTGCTTCTTCAACCTCTGGTCTTCTTGCTCTAGCCGCCCAAACCAGCGCCGGTCGTGCCTCATGCTCCTGCCTCCCGTGGCCGGCTGGTTGTCGGGAGGCCTCACCGCCTCTACTATTCCCACGCTGGCCAGGCCTGCGGCGGCAGCGCCTCACACCGCAGCTGAACCGGTGAACCTCGTACTCCTCTCCGCAAGAGGCTTCCTTTGCCGCGTCTTTCCCGGCTCCGCGTCGTCCCTTCCTAGGCCTCGCCGTCGTCCACCGCCGTGGTGCTCTCCAGCGACATGGTCAGCGTGGTCAAGGAACGCTTCCATCGGAAGAGTAATCAGACGTGGAGAGGCCGATACTGGGTCCACGGCCACAACCTAGTTTTTTGTGATTTGCCAAGTAAGTCGCTTTGTCGTGCCTGTTGGGCTGCAAATCTTTCAAGACGAGGAGAGCTTTCATTGGCTGGCCGAAAATGGCCCATCAAGAATGAGAAATGGGATGTACATTTTAAAACACATCAAACCGGGAATTAGTTTCAAATATCTTTTTTTTCATTTTGAGATTTTAAATTACATTAATTTTTATGCGTGGAGAATTTGTTGGATTTTATATTGATATACATTTATTTTTAAAATCAGTTTGAATGTGAGTCAAAATTTCAGGATTAAAAACAGTTCGGACCGCTTTTGAAATATGCAAAATTTCATATAATTTTTTAACCGTGGCCACAATATGGGCTGTAATGCTAACAAAAGAATATTGGCTCCAAAAACCTTAAGAATTAGCAAATGGGCTGTAAATTATTAGAAATAATGGCAGATGGGTTGTATGCCGCTTCCCACAGATTTGAGGCTTTCCTAAAAAGGTTGACGACAAGCAAAGGATCGTTGGATGGCCATCCAACGGCCGTCGTCTTCTTCAATCTCTCCTCTTCTGCTCGGCCGCTCAAACAAGCGCCCGTGGACTGCTGCTCCCTCCTCCTCCTGGGCAGGCTCTCATCGCCACGCAGTCCTCACCGCCCCATAGTACTCCCATCGCTGGCCTAGCCATCCCTCTACTCACCCACACCTGATGTTATTCTCCGGCGACGGCAGACGAACCAGTAAACCCTCGTACAGTCGTACTCCCCTCCGCGTGGGAAACAACTACCGAGTCTTCCTTGCCTCCATGTCGTTCCATTCCTAGGCCTCGCCGTCGTCCTCCGCCCTGGTGCTCTCGGCGCGGCCTGGTCAACGTGGTCAACGACCGACATGCATCTGAAGTGGACTGTACGTGGAGAGGCCGACAGCTGGGTCCACGGCCGCATGCAAGGAAATGCCTCCTTATTATGTGCAAAATAATGATTCCTCCACCTAACATGAGGGACCCACCGAAAGGGCCTCTGTATTCCCGAAAAAAAATTACCGCCACTGACAGCTCGGACCCACCAGCTATATCTTCGCACACAAGGAAGTGCCTCCTTATTACGCACAAAAAAATGAATACTCTACCGTTAGCTGGGACCCAAAGATAGTGCCAGCTGACTTGTGGGCCTACTAAGTTGACGGGATGGAGGATTTTTCAACTTAGTCAATATGCATGATTCTAGCTCCGGTGACTCAGACGATGTCCATCCAACGACCGTAGTGCTTCTTCAACCTCTGGTCTTCTTGCTCCAGCCGCCTAAACCAGCGTCGGTCGTGCCTCGTGCTCCTGCCTCCCGTAGCCGGCTACGATGCGGCAGAGGCCTCACCGCCCCCTACTACTCCCATTGCTGCCCAGGCCATCCCTCTACTCACCCACACCCCCTGTTATTCTGCGGCGACGGCAGCCTCACCCTCGTACTTCTCTTCGCGTGGGCATCCACTGCTGCGTCTTCCCCAGCTCCGCGTTGTCCCCTTCCTAGGCCTTTCCGTCATCCACCGCCGTGGTGCTCTCGGCGCGGCATGGTCAATGTGGTCAACGACCGACTTCCATCGGAAGAGTACTGTGCATGGAGAGGCTGACAGCTGGGTCCACGGCGGCTGCAAGGAAGTGCCTCCTTATTACGTGCAAAATAATTATTCCTCCACCTGACAGCAGGGACCCACCGGACGGGCCACCGTATTTCACGAAAAAACGTTTCCCCCCTGACTGCTGGGACCCACCAGCTACATCTTCGCATGTAAGGAAGTGTGTCCGGGCAAAAAAAAAACAATTCACCCCCCTGACTGCTGGGACCCACCAGCTACATCTTTGCCGGCAAGGAAGTGCCTGACAGTCGGGACCCACCTGGTCGAAGCATACGTAGCGTTGTCATTCTGGTCGCGAACGTGTACGTACATATATACTGGTCGATGTAGAGGCGTGCATGTGTCGTAGTAGAGGTGCGCACGTAGCATGTACACGTACGTACATCGGCCAGGGTGCAAGAAAGAAAATATGGCCACGTATGTGTACATACGGGCGAGGTCTCGAACGCCTACTCGCGCATACATACATGGCTAGGTCGGAACGGAGAAACGTCGTCGTCGTCGTGTTCATGGGGAGCCAACCGGCTGGGTCGCAATGGAATGTGTGGTCGTGTTCATCGGGAGGCCTTGGACGAAACAGGCGATGGAAACGAGGCCTGGAGTACCGCACAACGGAGGAAACGAACCTCCTACGTTCGGAACAGGATCCTGTTGATCGGGAGGGGTGTTGCATACCGCAAAACGGAGGAAACGGACCTCCTACGGTCGAAACGGGGGTCCTATTGATCGGGAGGGGTGTGGCATACCACAAAACAGACGAAACGGACCTCCTACGGTCGAAACGGGGGTCCTGTTGATCGGGAGGGGTGTGGCGTACCACAAAACGGACGAAACGGACTTGTGTTGGAGCGCCACTGATTGAAACGGGGTCCTTTTTATCGGGAGGGTGTGGCGACCGCAAAACAGGACTCCACCGATACTCATTCATCTCCACCGCCAACCTCCTCCGGCCTCCATGGGTTACGTCGACCTCCTCCAGCCTCCACGGGCTCCTGCTCATCCAGCCTCCACCGCGCTTACTCCACCGGCCATCGCTCAACCACCCCTATGGGCACCCCTCCACCGTCTCTGCTCATCGGTCCTCCACACCACGGGTCCTGTTCATCCAGAGGCAACGCCATCGCGCCATCGCTCATCCAACCCCCCGCAACACTCACTGCTCATCCACCCCCGCAACACTCACCGCTCATCCAATCGATCGGCTTGATTAGCAGCAGAGCGGCGAATCGCCGATCGGGTTCGATTAACACCATCAATCGATCGCTCGGGTTCGAAGAACGCGTAACTGCAGCAGGCAATCGCCGGGTTGATTAGATCCCAACGCCTCACTCAGGTTCATTTAGAGCCAACGCCTCGCACACACGCGCGTATGTGTATGAGTGAAACGCGCATCGCTTGGCCCCGACCTCCCACCGTATCCGGGACTCCCCGAAATTTTCCTCCCCCTCGCTTCTACCACGGTTTTTTCCGTCATGGACGGCCCAAAGAATGTCATGCAGCTGCGTCTCCGGCCCGCCCAGGACGAAAAGCCCATTTTCTGTCATGATTTTTTGTCATAGAAGTAGGAGCCCAACACATCTATGATGATACCGGGTTTTGTCACAATTATCGTCATAGAAGTGTCATATGTATGACAGAAAAATTTTTGTTCGGCCCAAAATGTCACGGATGTGTCTTTTTTTGTAGTGAGTGGTGCTATGTGAACGTCGACTACATGACACTTCGCCGTTTTTGGGCCTAGGGGAAAGCATTGGGAAGTAATAAGTAGATGATGGGTTGCTAGAGTGACAGAAGCTTAAACCCTAGTTTATGCGTTGCTTCGTAAGGGGCTGATTTGGATTCATATGTTTCATGCTATGGTTCATTTTACCTTAATTCTTATTTCGTAGTTGCGGATGCTTCCGAGAGGGGTTAATCATAAGTGGGATGCTTGTCCAAGGAAGGGAAGTACCCAAGCACCGGTCCACCCACATATCCAGTCACCAAAGTAACGAACGCGAATCATATGAGCATGATGAAAACTAGCTTGACGATAATTCCTATGTGTCCTCGGGAGCGTTTTCCTTTATATAAGAGTTTGTCCAGGCTTGTCCTTTGCTACAAAAAGGATTGGGCCACCTTGTTGCACCTTGTTTACTTTTTTTACTTGTTACCCATTACGAATTACCTTATCATAAAACTATCTATTACCGATAATTTTAGTGCTTGCAGAGAATACCTTACTAAAAACCGTTTGTTATTTCCTTCTGCTCCTCGTTGGGTTCGACACTCTTACTTATGAAAAGGACTACGATAGATCCCCTATACTTGTGGGTCATCAATATATTGGACGATGTTATTCGGACACCGTAAGAGTTCCGAGAGGTACCGGGTAAAAAGGAGTGTCGGAGGGTTTACCGGAACCCCCCGGGGAAGTAATGGGCCAACATGGGCCTTAGAGGAGAGAGAGGGCATGCCATGAGGAGGTGCCCCCCCATGGGGAGTCTGAATAGGACTAGGGGAGGGGGCGCGGCCCCCCTTTCCCTCTCCCTCTCCCTCTCCCTTCCTTTTCCCCCTTCCACCAAGTGGAATCCTACTAGGACTTAGAGTCCTAGAAGGACTCCTCTCTGTTGGCGCGCCCTACAGGGGCCGGCCGGCCTCCCCTCCTCCTCCTTTATATACAGAGGCAGGGGCATCCTAGAACACACAAGATCAATTGTCTTAGCCGTGTGCGGTGCCCCCCTCCATAGTTTAACACCTCAGTCATATCGTTGTAGTGCTTAGACGAAGCCCTGCGCCGGTAACTTCGTCATCACTGTCGCCACGTCGTCGTGCTGACGAAACTATCCCTTGTCCTCAACTGGATCAAGAGCTCAAGGGACGTCATCGTGTTGAACGTGTGCTGAACAAGGAGGTGCAGTACGTTCGGTACTTGGATTGGTTGGATCGTGAAGACGTTCGACTACATCAACCGCGTTACTAAATGTTTCTGCTTTCGGTCTACGAGGGTACATGGACACACTCTCCCCGCTCATTGCTATGCTTCTCCTAGATAGATCTTGCGTGATCGTCGTATTTTTTTGAAATACTACGTTTCCCAACAGTTGCATTCGAGCCAGGTCTATGCGTAGATGTTATATGCATGAGTAGAACACAAAGAGTTGTGGGAGATAATAGTCATACTTTGATTCGGCGGTATTGTTGGATGAAGCGGCCCGGACCGACATTACATGACCACGTTCATGAAACTGGTTCTACCGATGTGCTTCGCACACAGGTGGATAGCGGGTGTCAGTTTCTCCAACTTTAGTTGAATCGAGTTTGACTACGGCCGGTCCTTGTTGAAGGTTAAAACAACACACTAGACGAAAAATTGTTGTGGTTCTGATGCGTAGGTAATAACGGTTTTTGCTAGAAGCCCGTAGGAGCCACGTAAAACTTGCAACAACAAACTAGAGGATGTCTAACTTGTTTTTGCAGGGCATGTTGTGATGTGATATGGTCAAGACGTGATGAGATATAAATTGTTGTATGATATGATCATGTTTTGTAACCGTTATCGGCAACTGGCAGGAGCCTTATGGTTGTCGCTTTATTGTATGAAATGCAATCGCCATGTAATTGCTTTACTTTATCACTAAGCGGTAGCGACAATCGTAGAAGCAATAGTTGGCGAGACGACAACGATGCTACGATGGAGATCAAGGTGTCAAGCCGGTGACGATGGAGATCATGACGGTGCTTTGGAGATGGAGATCAAAGGCACAAGATGATGATGGCCATATCATGTCACATATTTTTGATTGCATGTGATGTTAATCTTTTATGCATCTTATTTTGCTCAGTACGGCGGTAGCATTATAAGATGATCCCTCACTAAATTTCAAGGTATAAGTGTTCTCCCTGAGTATGCACCGTTGCTACAGTTCGTCGTGCTGAGATACCACATGATGATCGGGTGTGATAAGCTATATGTTCACATACAACGGGTGCAAACCAATTTTGCACGTGCGGAATACTCGGGTTAAACTTGACGAGCCTAGCATATGCAGATATGGCCTCAGAACACTGAGACCGAAAGGTCGAACGTGAATCATATAGTAGATATGATCAACATAGTGATGTTCACCATTGGAAACTACTCCATCTCACCTGATGATCGGAGATGGTTTAGTTGATATGGATCACGTGATCATTTAGATGAATAGACAGATGTCTATCTAAGTGGGAGTTCTTAAGTAATATGATTAATTGAACTTTAATTTATCATGAACTTAGTACCTGATAGTTTTTGCATGTCTATGTTTTTGTGGATCAATGGCCCGTGCTACCGTTCCTTTGAATTTTAGTGCGTTCCTAGAGGAAGGTAAGTTGAAAGATGATGGTAGCAATTACACGGACTGGGTCCATAACTTGAGGATTATTCTCATTGCTGCACAAAAGAATTACGTCCTGGAAGCACCGCTAGGTGTACCACTAACAAAGAATCGCAGACATTGTGAATGCCTGGCAGTCGCATGTTGATGACTACTCGATAGTTCAGTGTGCCATGCTTTACGGCTTAGAATCGGGACTTCAAAGACGTTTTGAACGTCATGGAGCATATGAGATGTTCCAGGAGTTGAAGTTAATATTTCAAGCAAATGCCCGAGTTGAGAGATATGAAGTCTCCAACAGTTCTATAGCTGCAAGATGGAGGATAATAGTTATGTCAGTGAACATACTCAGAATGTCTGGGTACCACAACCACTTGACTCAACTGGGAGTTAATCTTCCTGATGATAGTGTCATTGTCAGAGTTTTTCAATCACTGCCACCAAGCTACAAAAGCTTCGTGATGAACTATAATATGCAAGGGAT
Organism: Aegilops longissima; assembly: GCA_021605205.1. Lineage (NCBI taxonomy): Eukaryota > Viridiplantae > Streptophyta > Magnoliopsida > Poales > Poaceae > Aegilops > Aegilops longissima. Next base: position 43,557 of record JAHIAM010001922.1, read on the forward strand.
GGATAAGACAATTCCCGAGCTCTTCACGATGCTAAAGGTTGCGGAGGTAGAAATCAAGAAGGAGCATCAAGTGTTGACGGTTAACAAGACCACTAGTTTCAAGAAAAAGGGCAAAGGGAAGAAGGGGAACTTCAAGAAGAACGACAAGCAAGTTGCTGCTCAAGTGAAGAAGCCCAAGTCCGGACCTAAGCATGAGACTGAGTGCTTCTACTGCAAAGGGACTGGTCATTGGAAGCGGAACTGCCCCAAGTATTTGGCGGATAAGAAGGATGGCAAAGTGAAAGGTATATTTGATATACATGTTATTGATGTGTAACTTACTAATGCTCGTAGTAGCGCCTAAGTATTTGATACTGGTTCTGTTGCTCATATTTGCAACTCGAAACAGGGGCTATGGATTAAACGAAGATTGGCTAAGGACGAGGTGACGATGCGTGTGGTAAATGGTTCCAAAGTCGATGTGATCGTCGTCGGCACACTACCTCTACATCTACCTTCGGGATTAGTTTTAGACCTGAATAATTTTTATTTGGTGCCAGCGTTAAGCATGAACATTATATCTGGATCTTGTTTGATGCAAGACGGTTATTCATTTAAATCAGAGATTAAGGGTTGTTCTATTTATATGAGTAATATCTTTTATGGACATGCACCCTTGATGAGTGGTCTATTTCTATTGAATCTCGATTGTAGTGATACACATATGCATAATATTAAAGCCAAAAGATGCAAGGTTAATAATGATAGTGCAACTTATTTGTGGCACTACCATTTAGGTCATATTGTTGTAAAGCGCATGAAGAAACTCCATGCTGATGGGCTTTTGGAATCACTTGATTATGAATCACTTGATGCTTGCAAACCATGCCTCATGGGCAAGATGACTAAGACTCCGTTCTCCGGAACAATGGAGCGAGCAACAGACTTGTTGGAAATAATACATACTGATGTATGCAGTCCGATGAGTGTTGAGGCTCGCGGCGGGAATCGTTATTTTCTCACCTTCACAGATGATTTGAGCAGATATGGGTATATCTACTTGATGAAACATAAGTCTAAAACATTTGAAAAGTTCAAAGAATTTCAGAGTGAAGTGGAAAATCATCATAACAAGAAAATAAAGTTTCTACGATCTGATTGTGGAGGTGAATATTTGAGTTATGAGTTTGGTATTCATTTGAAACAATGTGGAATAGTTTTGCAACTCACGCCACCTGGACACCACAGCGTATGGGTGTGTTCAAACGTCGTAACCGTACTTTATTAGATATGGTGCAATCTATGATGTCTCTTACCGATTTACCACTATCGTTTTGGGGTTATGCTTTAGAGACGGCTGCATTCACGTTAAATAGGGGACCATCTAAATCCGTTGAGACGACACCATATGAACTGTGGTTTGGTTAGAAACCTAAGTTGTCGTTTCTTAAAGTTTGGGGCTGCGATGCTTATGTGAAAAAGCTTCAACCTGATAAGCTCGAACCCAAATCGGAGAAATGTGTCTTCATAGGATACCCAAAGGAAACTGGTGGGTACACCTTCTATCACAGATCCGAAGGCAAGATATTCATCGCTAAGAATGTATCCTTTCTAGAGAAGGAGTTTCTCTCGAAAGAAGTGAGTGGGAGGAAAGTAGAACTTGATGAGGTAATTGTACCTTCTCCCGAATTGGAAAGTAGTTCATCAAAGAAATCAGTTCCAGTGATTCCTACACCAATCAGCGAGGAGGCTAATGATGATGGGCATGAAACTTCAGATCAAGTAACTACCGAACCTCGTAGGTCAACCAGAGTACGGTCCGCACCAGAGTGGTATGGTAATCCTGTTCTGGAAGTCATGTTACTTGACCATGCCAAACCTACGAACTATGAGGAAGCGATGATGAGCCCAGATTCCGCGAAATGGCTTGAGACCATGAAATCTGAGATGGGATCCATGTATGAGAACAAAGTATGGACTTTAGTTGACTTGCTCGATGATTGGCAAGCCATAGAGAATAAATGGATCTTCAAGAAGAAGACTGACGCTGACGGTAATGTTATTGTCTACAAAGCTCGACTTGTTGCGAAAGGTTTTCGACAAGTTCAATTAGTTGACTACGATGAGACCTTCTCACGAGTAGAGATGCTTAAGTCTGTCTGAATCATGTTAGCAATTGCCGCATTTTATGATTATGAAATTTGGCAGGTGGATGTCAAAACTGCATTCCTCAACGGGTATCTTAAAGAAGAGTTGTATATGATGCAACCAGAAGGTTTTGTCGATCCTAATGGTGCTAAAAAAATGTGCAAGCTCCAGCGATCCATTTATGGACTCGGGCAAGCCTCTCGGAGTTGGAATATACGCTTTGATAGTGTGATCAAAGCATATGGTTTTATACAGACTTTTGGAGAAGCCTCTATTTACAAGAAAGTGAGTGGGAGATCTGTAGCATTTCTGATATTATATGTGGATGACATATTGTTGATCGAAAATGATATAGAATTCCTGGATAGCATAAAAGGATACTTGAATAAGAATTTTTCAATGAAAGACCTCGATGAAGCTGCTTATATATAAGGCATCAAGATCTATAGAGATAGATCAAGACGCTTAATTGGAATTTAACAAAGCACATACCTTGATAAAGTTTTGAAGAAGTTCAAAATGGATCAGTCGAAGAAAGGTTTCTTGCCTGTGCTACAAGGTGTGAAGTTGAGTCAGACTCAATGCCCGACCACTGCAGAAGATAGAGAGAAAATGAAAGTCATTCCCTATGCCTCAGCCATTGGTTCTATCATGTATGCAATGTTGTGTACCAGACCTGATGTGTGCCTTGCTATTAGTTTAGCAGGGAGGTACTAAAGTAATCCAGGAGTGGAACTGGACAGCGGTCAAGAACATCCTGAAATACCTGAAAAGGACTAAGGATATGTTTCTCGTTTATGAAGGTGACAAAGAGCTCGTTGTAAATGGTTACGTCTATGCAAGCTTTGACATTGATCCGGATGACTCTAAGTCACAAACTGGATACGTATTTATATTGAATGGTGGAGCTGTCAGTTGGTGCAGTTCCAAACAGAGCGTTGTGGCGGGATCTACGTGTGAAGCGGAGTACATAGCTGCTTCGGAAGTAGCAAATGAACGAGTCTGGATGGAGGAGTTCATATCCGATCTAGGTGTCATTCCTTGTGCATCGGGTCCAATGAAAATCTTTTGTGACAATACTGGAGCAGTAGCCTTGGCGAAGGAATCCTGATTTCACAAGAGAACCAAACACATCAAGAGACGCTTCAATTTCATCTGTGATCAAGTCAAGGAGGGAGACATAGAGATTTGCAAAATACATACGGATCTGAATGTTGCAGACCCGTTGACTAAGCCTCTTCCACGAGCAAAACATGATCAGCACCAAGACTCCATGCGTATTAGAATCATTACTATGTAATCTAGATTATTGATTCTAGTGCAAGTGGGGGACTGAAGGAAATATGCCCTAGAGGCAATAACAAAGTTGTTATTTATATTCCTTATATCATGATAAATGTTTATTATTCATGCTAGAATTGTATTAACCGGAAACTTAGTACATGTGTGAATACATACACAAAATAGAGTGTCCCTAGTATGCCTCTACTTGACTAGCTCGTTAATCAAAGATGGTTAAGTTTCCTGACCATAGGCATGTGTTGTCATTTGATGAACGAGATCACATCATTAGAGAATGATGTGATGGACAAGACCCATCCGTTAGCTTAGCATAATGATCGTTTAGTTTTATTGCTATTGCTTTCTTCATGACTTATACATGTTCCTCTGACTATGAGATTATGCGACTCCCGAATACCGGAGGAACACCTTGTGTGCTATCAAACGTTACAACGTAACTGGGTGATTATAAAGGTGCTCTACAGGTGTCTCCGATGGTGTTTGTTGAGTTGGCATAGATCGAGATTAGGATTTGTCACACCGTGTATCGGAGAGGTATCTCTAGGCCCTCTTAGTAATGCACATCACTATAAGCCTTGCAAGAAATGTGTCTAATGAGTTAGTTACGGGATGATGCATTACGGAACGAGTAAAGAGACTTGCCGGTAACAAGATTGAACTAGGTATGATGATACCGACGATCAAATCTCGGGCAAGTAACATACCGATGACAAAGGGAACAACATATGTTGTTATGCGGTTTGACCGATAAAGATCTTCGTAGAATATGTAGGAGCCAATATGAGCATCCATGTTTCGCTATTGGTTATTGACCGGAGATGTGTCTCGGTCATGTCTACATAATTCTCAAACCCATAGGGTCCGCACGCTTAATGTTTGATGACGATTTGTATTATGAGTTATGTGATTTGATGATCGAAGTTTGTTCGGAGTCCCGGATGAGATCACGGACATGATGAGGAGTCTCGAAATGGTCGAGACATAAAGAATGATATGTTGGACGATGTTATTCGGACACCAGAAGAGTTCCGAGAGGTACCGGGTAAAAACGGAGTGTCGGAGGGGTTACCGGAACCCCCCGGGAAAGTAATGGGCCAACATGGGCCTTAGGGGAGAGAGAGGGCAGGCCACGAGGAGGTGGCACCCCCCATGGGGAGTCCGAAAGGACTAGGGGAGGGGGCGCGCCCCCCCTTTCCCTCTCCCTCTCTCTTCCTTCTTCCCCCTTCCACCAAGTGCAATCCTACTAGGACTTGGAGTCCTAGTAGGACTCCGCTCTCTTGGCGCACCCTCCAGGGGCCGGCTGGCCTCCCCCTCTCCTCCTTTATATACGGAGGCAGGGGGCACCCTAGAACACACAAGATCAATTGTCTTAGCCGTGTGCGGTACCCCCTCCACAGTTTAACACCTCGGTCATATCGTTGTTGTGCTTAGGCGAAGCCCTGCGCCGGTAACTTCATCATCAACGTCGCCACGCCGTCGTGCTGATGGAAATCTCCCTCGTCCTCAACTGGATCAAGAGCTCGAGGGATGTCATCGTGCTGAACGTGTGTTGAACACGGAGGTGCCGTACGTTCGGTACTTGGATCGGTTGGATGGTGAAGACGTTCGACTACATCAACGCAAGCATTAAACGCTTCGCTGGTCTCACGAGGGTGCGTGGACACACTCTCCCCGCTCGTTGCTATGATTTTCCTAGATAGATCTTGCGTGATCGTAGGAAATTTTTTGAAATACTATGTTCCCCAACAAAGGCAAGTCTGGGTACCCCGGTTCTCAAAACACCGACAGTAGCCCCCGGGCCCAAGGCGCGCTCGAGGTGAAGCCAAAGGGCAAGGACGAAGCGCCGCGGCCCCAACTGCCCACGGGCCCATTCGACGTGTGGAGCTTGATGGGACGTGGGCATCTTCGCTTCCCCACACTGCCTCGGCAACCGTTCGACTTGACAAGAGCCTGCTGCATGCAAAAATTTCATTATTACCGGAGATCGTGGAGGCCGGTGGCCGGCCTCTCTCTGGCTATAAATGAGGGGAGGGGCAGAGCCCCTGCTCATCTCCATCTTCTCGCTGCTCGCTCTTCCTTCTTCTTCCTTGTCTTGTCGTCTTGCCAGTGTGTCCATGGCGCCGACGAGGAAGTTCTCCGCCGCAGAAAAGGGGAAGGCCCCTAAGGAGGGGTCGGGTTCACCGCCGCCCAAGAGAGGCCGCAGACACCCCCGCAAGCATGCGGCAACACCGGCGGCGGCCCTCGGGGGCGCGGGTGGACCTCTTCGGCAACCGGCGCTGCCTCCGGTAGTCGTGGCGGAGCTTCTTCCTGCGGTAGGGGCTGCAGCGGACGGGGCGACCTCGGCGACGGGGGAAGGCGTGCGGCGATCGTCTGACCGCCACGACCATGCTCCCACTCGGCCGATGCGTCCCCGTAGTTCGTCGTGTGGATGGAGAGGCCAGCAGGCACCTGGCTCCAGCTTCTGCGCTCCTGTGCGAGTGCGCTGCCGACCGGAGGGCCTGGTAGCCTCTGGCTGTAAGCCGACTGTTGTTGTAGCCAGACCTCGTGGGTGGATGTTGAAGTCACCGCTGCCGGCAATGTGTTCTTGAACCGCGGGTGCCAGCCATTTGCCCGCGCGCGGTCTGCATGGGAGGAGCACCCTCCACTTCACGTACGACGGCACCACGACCCTCTATGTCAGGGTCTTCAGGGAAAGCGGCCGGCGCCTAGGGTGCTACCCGGAGAGCGACAACGACGATGACGACGATGACGATGGTGCCGCTGTTTGTGAGCTTGCCCTTGGCGACGGCCATGCCGGCTCCAGCGACGGGGGCTCCTCCTCGGGGCAGAGCACGAGCAATGGCGATTATGACAAGCCGCCACACCGCCGGGCTCGGACCGAGGAGGGCGACGAGTCCCATCGCCGGCTGAGGGAGTCCCGGATTAGGGGGTGTCCGGATGGCCGGACTATAACCTTTGGCCGGACTCCTGGACTATGAAGATACAAGATTGAAGACTTCGTCCCGTGTCCGGATGGGACTTTCCTTGGCGTGGAAGGCAAGCTTGGCGATACGGATATGTAGATCTCCTCCCATTGTAACCGACTCTGTGTAACCCTAGCCCTCTCCGGTGTCTATATAAACCGGAGGGTTTTAGTCCGTGAGGATCTAACAACAATCATACCATAGGCTAGCTTCTAGGGTTTAGCCTCTCGATCTCGTGGTAGATCTACTCTTGTACTACCCATATCGTCAATATTAATCAAGCAGGAGTAGGGTTTTACCTCCATCGAGAGGGCCCGAACCTGGGTAAAACATCGTGTCCCTTGTCTCCTGTTACCATCCGCCAGACGCATAGTTCGCGAATTTCTACCCGAGATCCACCGGTTTTGACACCGACATTGGTGCTTTCATTGAGAGTTCCGCTATGCCGCCGCCATCGGAAGGATGACTCATCCCGCCTTTAAAGACGGCACTATTGCTAAAGGAGCTTTGGCTATCGGCCAAACTCTCCGCTAGGCGGTTTTCTTATGACCGCCTTGTTCGTCGCCGCCACCGACGATGACTTCTCGGTCATCGAAAGCAATCTTCACGTCAACTCGAACTCGCCGAGCAGTTAGATCCGATGGAGCTCTCTTCCTTAAACGAGCTCTTGGATCGCATCGCCGCCTCGGGAGTCGCCACATGATCACGCATCGATTGGGCCTAAACCCGATCCGAGAGAGATTAACTCTCCCTGTGCCACCCATCAGGTTGCGGTGGTGGAGGAACAATGCGGCAAGCCTTCATCTATCTTAAGGACTAGTTATGTCCGGATTCCCGATCCTCCAAGCCGGATACCCGCGAGGGAGGACGCCACTCAAGCCCTCGAACCTAAAGTCGGGCAGCGGGCTAGATTCATTGGACAACATCCAAGAACCCAAGCTTCCGAAGTTCGAAACCCTTGGCCCTCGAGTCTTAGATTGGGCGAAGTTTCAGATTTAATTCCACCCGCCCACCCAAACATAAGCGATCTATCCCAAATTCGCAAGAGCCCGCAGAAACAAGACACCATTATCGGGCCGATTCTCCTGGTCATGAACAGGATAAATGACTGCCGCGAGGAGGATGCAATTTCATTCTTCCGCAATAATTGCACGCATAACGGAATCCTCAATGCCATAAGTCGCCAGGAAATTAAACGCTTCGCTGACTTGGCGCCCATAGTACGAAAAGTCTTGTGCGATGGAAAGCGCTCGAAAACCAAAATAAAATTTTGGGACAATCCGCCCCAATACAATCCTTGTCCGAAATAAAAGGGTGCATTATCGCCAGCACCGGGTTAAACACCAAAAGCAAAACCTCTATAGGGCATGGAACTGCATTTAGAGGGATGGCTCAAGGAACCTCAGAAATTCATAGTACAGAGGGCGCCACACCAACTCATAGCCTTAGAGCATGTTGGATACTCCGCAGTGGCCGAAGTGGCGAAGAGCTTCTAACCCGTAATCCACAGAGCACCAGCCCAAAGATACCAAGACGGTATTAATAGTCTTGAGACTTTCGTGATCAAATAATATGCGAAATGAACACTCCGCAGCCTTGCCAAGTCTACCAAGTAGCAATAACAAACCCATGGAGGACACGGCTATTACCTTTAATGCCAGTGATGAACCTAAATTCAACAGCCCGAGAACCACCGCATTGGTCCTCGGCCCAAGAGTGGATGGCTTTCACTTACCAAGGTACTCATGGACGGTGGCAGCGGATTGAACCTCATTTACGAGGAAACTCTTGAAAAATGGAAATAGATCCGGCGCCGCATTGAGCGAAGCAGCACAACCTTTAGAGGAATAATCCTCACCGGGGAGCACGTTGTACAGGAAAAATCACACCGATGTGGTGTTCGCACGCCAGATAATTACAGGTCCGAGGAGGTCACGTTCCAAGTGGCCCTGCTCAGCGATGGATACCACGCCTATTAGGGCGAGAGGCATTTACAATTTTTCAAGCTATACCCCATTACGGGTACATGAAGCTCAAAATGCCCGCCCAACGGAATCATCACTCTTGCTAGTGACCCGACATAGCACTCGCACCGAAAATAATACAGCCAGACCGCCCTTGAGGCACTATCCAAAGCCCTAGCGGCCGAGGAACTGATCGCAGGCTTGCGCTTCCACGGTGAATGTGGACGACGTGATACTCGATAAAGATCCAAGTCCACCTCTTTAAAGAAGCGGACGAAATAGTCAAATTCCAAGTCCATCCAATGTATCTCCACAAAAACGGCCTCCATCGGGCGCAATTAAACCCCGATGTAGACGCCAGACCACGAGAATTCCTATGCGAAAATTGGGACATTTTTGCTCGCACCCTTCAGACATGCCAGAATCCCACGCCACCTGGCCGAGCACAGCCTAAACATCCTAAAAGGATTCAAGCCACCAAGCAGGCCCTTGGCGTTTCCCGAACCTAAGAGACAAGCCATGGGAGAGGAGCTAGCCAAACCATCGGAGGCGGATTCATTAGAGATATAAAACATCCGGACTGGCTAGCAAACCTGGTGATGGTACCAAAGAAGGACAAATCTGGCGCCTATGCGCCGATTTCAAGGACCTCAACAAGGCTTGCCTAAAGGATCCCTTCCTCCCCCGCATCGATCAAATTATCGACGCCACCGCAGACACGATTCATTGTGTTTCCTCGACGATACTCCGCTACCATCAAATTAAGATGGCAGAGCTGCACCAAGCCGCAACGGCATTCATCACCCCATACGCCCATTCTCGCTTCAACACAATGCCCTTCGGCTCAAAAACGCCGCGCAATATATCAGCGCATGATTCGTACATGTCCGCAAACCATATCGGCAAAATAGTGGAGGCATACGAGATGACGTGGTCGTCAAAACCAAGCATGTCAAAACTCTAGTAGACGATTTGAGGCTCACATTCGCAACCTCCAACATATGACATCAAGCTTAACCCGAAAATGCGTTTTGCGCATTAGCCGAAAGCTCTTGGGCTTCATTGTATCTCGTAGAGGAATTGAAGCAAACCCAGCCAAGATCCAAGCTCTGTCATAATTGGATACCCCAAAGGACCTCAAACCAATACAAAAATTGACCAGATGCGTGGCGGCTCTAAGCCGCTTTATCTCCCGCTTGGGAGAAAAGGCATTACCCCTTTATCGCCTCCTTCGGCGCACCGAACACTTCGAGTGGACGGATGCCGCCACAGCCGGACCCGAAGAAATAAAAGCCATATTGGTAACAAACCCGGTCCTGGCCGTGCCTAACATCGGCGAACCAATGCTATTATATATCGCAGCAACTCATCAAGTTGTAAGAGCAGTGCTCGTCGTCGAACGAGAAACGGAAGGACACAAATTCCCCCTTCAGAAGCCAGTTTACTACATGTCCACTGTCCTCACTCCATGCAAGTCGCGGTACCCGCATTATCAAAAGATAGCGTACGCGGTATTTATGGCATCTCGGAAGCTGCAACACTACTTTCAAGAGTGTTCGATAACAGTAGCCTCTGAAGTACCTCTTAACGATATTATAAACAACCGCGATGCGACGGGCCGGATTGCCAAATGGGCCATTGAGCTCCTCCCGTTCGACATAACCTATAAGCCACGGCGAGCTATCAAGTCGCAAGTTTTGGCCGACTTCGTCGCCGAATGGACTCAAGTCGAACTCCCTAAAGAGTACGCACATATTCCAACTGGATCATGCACTTCGACGGCTCCAAAATGTTGGCTGGTCTGGGGGCTGGCGCCATTCGACGCCCCCAACAGAGATACAGATTCAATACGTACTCGAGATAATGTATACGGACTCCAACAACGCAGCGAATATGAGGCCCTTGTACATGGTCTCCGGATGGCGTCTCCATGGGCATTCAACGCCTAGAGGTGCGAGGATTCGAACCTCGCGATATCCCAAATAAATGGAGACTTTGATGCCAAGGATCCGAAAATGGCAGCTTATCGCAACGCCGCCCTAAAATGTCAGCTCGGTTCGAGGGGCTCAATTTCACCATATAGCTCGAGAAAACAATCAGCAGCAGACGTCTTGGCACGCATTGGCGCAAAGCGCGATGCCGTCCCCCCCCCAACATCTTCTTGGAGAGGTTGTTCAAGCCATCAGATTATGGGAAGGGGAATCCGAAATAGTAGCCCGACCCAACCGCACCGCCCGACACGAACATTCTCGACACAACAGAGGCTCGCCAACGGTAACATCTTCAGCCCACGTAATAATGGCAGTCATTGCCCCGTGGACAGAACCATTCCTAGCCTACCTAACCAGGCAGGAACTTCCCGAGGACCAAAATGAGGCACGCTGCATAGTGCGGCGATCTAAAGCCTATAAAGTCCATGAGGGAGAGCTTTATAAGAAAAGCACCACCGGAGTCCTTCAAAGGTGTATCTCCGAAGAGGAAGGGCGGAATCTTCTGGCTAAAAATCATGCCGGACTCGGCGGGCACCTCGCCGCAGCCCGGGCCCTTGTAAGCAAGGCCTTCCGTACAGGATTTTATTGGCCGACGGCCCGGGCAGATGCTCAGGACTTAGTCCAACGATGCGTCGGTTGCCAGCTCTTTGCTAACCAAAGCCATATGCCACCCACTGCCCTCCAAACTATACCCATCACCTGGCCCTTCGCGATCTAGGGGCTTGACATGGTTGGACCCCTTAAAGGAGGAACCCACAAGCAAAAATACCTACTAGTCATGGTGGATAAATTCACCAAATTGATAGAGGTCAAGCCGGTTAAGACGGCCGAATCTGGACCGGTGATAGACTTCATATCGAGGGTCAGACATCGCTACTGGCGTCCCCACAAAGATCATCACCGATAACGGCATGAACTTTACGGCCGACGAGGTCAAACTCTGGTGCAAAAACATGGGCATCAAGCTCGACTATGCTTCAGTCTATCACCCACAAACTAACGGTCAAGTCGAGCAAGCAAACGGTCTAATCATGAGCGCATCAAACCCAGATTAGTGCGGTCCTCAAGGAATCTAACAGACTGGTAGAGGAGCTCGACCAGACTGGGGCTGCAGACCACGCCGAATCGCACCACCGGATACACACCATTCTTTATGGTATACGGCGCAAAGGCGGTTCTGCCCTGCGACATAATTCATGACTCACCTCATGTGCGCATGTACGAAGAAAGAAAAGCCAAACTCGATCGGCAGGACAGTTTGGACGCCTTGGAGGAGGAGCATGACGTGGCAAAAGCCCGTTCCGCATTTTATCAACAGCGGGCTCAAAGGTACCAAAGCAGAGAAGTACGGGCCAAAACTTACAATGTTGGCGAGTTAGTTCTACGCCTGTCGGACAAGAAAAAGGACAAACTCAAGCCCAAATGGGAAGGTCCCTTTATTATTGACCAAGTCCTGACTGGTGCAGCGTACCATCTGCAAGATGCATCGGATAACCGACTCGAGCCGAACCCATGGAAAGCAGCCCGTCTCCGAAGATTCTACGCCTAGCGCCGGACTCTGTGTTCGTCTCCTTTCTCTATCTATTTTTTACACATTAGCTGTCTTTTATTTCTCTCCTTCTCCCTCCTTTTCTCTTACAGCCTTTAAGGGCTCGTTCGCGCCTTGTTCGCACACAATTGACGCGCTATCCGCGCTCATTATACCTGGGGGCTTCTTTAACAGAAGCTTATTTATACGGGCTTCATGCCCTACACATGTGTCACACTTCCACATGTACCTTTTATTCACCATTATATGCATCGATATGACTTAATTTTTGGCCAAGCTGGGTTGCTCGGCTCTGTGCTTACCCTCACGCTCCCGATTGTTCGGCTAGGCGGTAAAGGAGCACCTCTGCGATTCTTACGCGGGTCACCGGATGTGTACCTCAGACCGGGTGAAGCCGAAAGCTAGCGTTCTTAAGGGAATATTCGATCGCTGAACTAAAGATGATTTTCACTTGTTTATTTATCCGCCCCAGATGCTTTTTCTTTTTTCGCAGTCCGGACATGCACTTTAGGGCATGCCTCCTGTGGAAAGGAACCCCTAACGGAACTATTCTCCCGAAGATGTTTCTTACTAACCATGTAATATAACATAACTAGTTGGGCACTTGTCATTCAAGCACTAATGACCCTACGCTTTGGTCTCCACATGCCCCGGTTCTTACATAACCGAGAGGGTATTCGACACACTCCGGACTATCGGGTCCCGAGGTTGAAGCTTAAAAGGTCCGCCATGACAAACGATCTACAATCCGCTAGAAGGCATTTTTACATGTCATCTTAAATTACATAGTCAATTTGACGGGTATATTCCTCTTCAATACCTTCCAACAGCTGTCTAGTTTACATCCTGTTGGGAATATTTAATGCCAACTCTACCTGGCTGTACACTAAGCTCACAGGATCTCCTTCCCATCGGGCCCCACAGTCCGACCTCGCCATGTGGTTTGGGTCAGCCTTCGTGTACCGCGCCTTCACCATGGCCCAGCCTCCCTGGCGCCTTTGACGGCAGCCCATATCTTCCATAATCGGAAGCGCCGCCGCTCTCCCTTAAGCCTCTCTGCAAGCTCTCCAAGGCCTTCGGGCACGGAGACAGATGGCCACAAGGCCTGAGCGACGCCTTTCATCACCTACCGAACTCGTTCGTGCAGTTGTAAGAGCTCGAAGAAGGTCACCCGAGAACCGGCATTTCCTCTGCAGGACGACCTGTGAGCATACCTACAGACATAACTCTGTTAGTCGACTTCCTCGCCGAACTCTTTTTCAAAGTTCGTTCAAGCACTTACTAAACATGTTGCGTCGAAGCCGCCGATTCTCCTTAACGGAGTCCGACAGTTGGGCACGGACATCCTTTAGTTCCTCGCCCAGCTGGGTGTTGGCATCTTGGAGATTATTCTTCTCCTGCCTCACCTTCGTAAGCACGCCTCGCCGCCTTTAACCAGCGCAAGTGTTGTTGCTTGTCCGGATCTACTCGGCGCCATCTGCAATGTTATTGTCAGACGGTACACATGCCGCACTTCACAACATACTTATCTTTCAAGCATATATTACGGAGGGGTCTCCTTGGCCTCCCTCGCCGCGCTAGTGCGGCCTCATGTTGGGCTTTGCACTCTTCCAGCCTGGGACAGTTGGGTATTCTTTCTCAGAAGATCCTCAGATAACAAATGATCCTTAAATCAGTTATTCTAACTGTTTCAAGTCTCGGGGCTACTGACATATATAACCATCAAAATTTCTCACCCGTATGTCTTTCACATACTGCTCCGTGGCTCTGGCTAGACCATTTAGAGCGGCACAGAGGTACGCATCTCCCAAATTGAAGGCATCAAATGCCTTTTGGGAGAAACAAGCGTTACGAAGAACTGTCCGGCGGCGCCTGTGATTCATGGCACTCTCCACCTCGGAATTGGTGGCGGACAGTCTGTCCGCATCCTCTGTCGGAGGAGCGTCCGACGCACGCCTCATGTTCACCTCTGCTTCTGGACCGGGCTTTGGAGCCTGGCTGGTGCAGGCGCGATTGGCAACCTCTCCCGATATAGTCCAGCGAGCCCTCTTTTTCCTAAAAAGAGCATGGGCATTAGTATGCATCACAAGAATAATACCTTGGAATAAGGCGGCGCGCCTTACTGCTGCGCTGGTGCCTCGACCCGGACTACGTGTCTCTTTAGCCTGCCCGCCCTTGCGGTCCCTTGTTGGCTAGTCGCCGCAGGCTCGGCATTCCGCCTCGAGATCCTCCCCTGCGAAACACCATTGGTATACGATGATCAAAAATAAGCAGGGACGAATCATATTCGAAGTATCGGGACTTCGGTCTCGGTTACTTGTGAGGCGGGGAGCAGTCCAGGATAATCGGCTGTAATAGCCACCAAGGCATTGTCGATGCTCAGTTGGTAAAATACCCCATCGATCAGCTCCACGGATATGTCCGGATCCTCTTGGGAGGCCGGATCGAGGGACCGTTCTGGATCCTCGGGTTGTGGAGGAAGGCTGTTTATATCCTTTACGGCCCGGCGCAACTCCTGCGTCGAAATCACAAGATGAGATACTTAACCACGGGAATATGGAACGGATGGGCAAAAAGAAGTGTTCGCTTACCCAGTTTGGGGGATTGTACATAGAAAATCCGTCCTGTGGATGGACGCGGAGAAATTCCTCCTTTTCATCCTTATACAATGCGGACAAGATCTTCGTCAGAGCGGCAACTGATTCCGGCCCCTTACGGCCGCAGCGGGTGGCATCATCCTTCCCGTTGAAACCCCACATGGGGTGGCCTTTATACTGAAGCGGCTGCACCCCCCACATAATGCATGTGGCCATGACCTCGATCATGGTCGGTCCGGAACGAGCTAACAACCTTATCCGGCTCATCAGGTAAAGGACGTCCTTGTCATTTTCCTTCTGAGGGCTCCGTGGACGCCAGCTTAGGCGCTTCTTCAAAGGAGCATTATCGAACTCAGGGAGGCCGATCCGAACAGGGTCCGGCAGGGGGACATCTTCTATGTAAAACCATTACGAAGGCCAGTCTTGGACGCCTTCTTCGGGTTCCGGATAGATATCCGTCCCGGCGATGCGCCATAGTTCGCTCCGCCCACTTGATATATCGACCCCTCCCGAGAACGGGCACGAGGCGTAACAGCTTCTTCCACAGCCTTGAAATGAGCCTCGATGCCCAAAACAGCTCGCAAAGGGCTACGAAGCCCGCAATATGCAATATGGAGGCAGGCGAAGGCTGTGCAACTGGAGGCCGAGAACTCGGGAGCCCCGGAGAAACGGATGAATTGGAAACCCGAGCCCTCTTATCAAATAAGGGACAAGGAATACCCGCTCTCCTTTGGAGGGATTGGGGACGCTCTCCGCTTGCTCTCCACCATTATAGGTGGCAAGCCTGGCTCGAACCGGGACCATGTAGGCTGGGGGGAGAAACCCCTTGGCTTGGAGCTTCACTAGCTCGCTGTGTGGGATGGAGCATCTCTCCCAATCTCCAGGCTGAGGGCTGGGAGGGCGAGAGGAGGAGCTGCGTCAAATGGCCATGATGGAATGGATCTCTGTCGGATGCGCTCCGATGAATGCTCGCGAAGGGAAGGTGGTGTGATTTGGATCTAAATCCTCGTCTCTTTAATAGACAGCTCATTTGTGCAGCTAGGGGGGTAATTGTAAAACACCCTGGCATTTCGCATTCGTTTGACACGTGGAAGATGGCCATTATTGGCGCGGAAGCCAAGGGCTTAATATTCACAAGGAGCCGGACACTATTGAGCAGTACACGAATTTGGAGAAGAACCCGCCTTGCAATGCGAAGACAATCTGCTACGGACTCGCTGTCATTGAAGCCTGGTTCGGGGGCTACCGAGGAGTCCGGATTAGGGGCTGTCCGGATGGCGGACTATAACCTTTGGCGGACTCTGGACTATGAAGATACAAGATTGAAGACTTCGTCCCGTGTCCGGATGGGACTTTCCTTGGCGTGGAAGGCAAGCTTGGCGATACGGATATGTAGATCTCCTCCCAATGTAACCGACTCTGTGTAACCCTAGCCCTCTCCGGTGTCTATATAAACCGGAGGGTTTTAGTCCGTAGGACAAACAACAATCATACCATAGGCTAGCTTATAGGGTTTAGCCTCTCCGATCTCGTGGTAGATCTACTCTTATACTACCCATATCATCAATATTAATCAAGCAGGAGTAGGGTTTTACCTCCATCGAGAGGGCCCTAACCTGGGTAAAAACATCGTGTCCGTTGTCTCCTGTTTCCATCTGCCTAGACGCACAGTTCGGGACCCCCTACCCAAGATCCGCCGGTTTTGACACCGACACCGGCGCACTCCGGTGAAGCAGGAGGAAGAATCCGACTGAGCTCGGGTGTCTCTTGGGCCGAGCCTCAGGAGTTGCCATAGTCGTGCGACTCGCTTTTGTTTCTTCTTTTCTCCTGCATCAAAAAAGGTAGAGGGCCTTGCTGGGGTGTGTAATGAACCACGACGCTTGCGCCACTATGTTATGCTTCTTATTTTGATATCATGCCATGATACCCGTGTTTCTACTAGGTGCGTTTAGGGTAACTTAGCTCGATGTGCTTGTGGTAGTCTCCCATGTCGCGAGGGCGTGCCTTTCCAGGGGCATCTTACCAGGGCTTCCTTCTTGACGACTCAAGAGCCGTTGAGCCTCAGGAGACGTTGTGTAGCTGCAGAGTTTTAGAAGGCCTCACGAGGAGCCTCGTCCTTCCACGCACAAGCCCCCGAGCGTGGGTTGATTTTGGCTGGTACACCATGTTGCGATGCCCGGAGGCATGGACTTAAGAGGATGTGCATGCCCACGAGCTCAATCGAGAGCGTCTCGCGAGGATTAAGGGCGCCGAAGCTCTGGGGCAACATGGCTTCAGTGAGGTGTGGTGTCACGCCCAATATGCGACCCTATCCAAAAGGAACTCGAAGGTCCCACCAAGGATAGACCCGCATATTGAAACGCTTTTGCAAGGTGGATATCATTACATCAACATTACATAATAGAGGGGATACATACATAAGGCACAAATGCCACAAGAATACATCAACATCATAAACAGGATCAACATCCGACTACGGATGAAACATAAACTGAAACTCAAACGACATCCACCCTGCTAGCCCAGGCTGCCGACCTGGAACCTATCCCCTGATCGAAGAAGAAGCAGAAGAAGAACTCCAAAACAAGCAACATCGCTCTCGCGTCATGATCATCGCAAACCTGTACCTGCAACTGGTGGTGTAGTAATCTGTGAGCCACGAGGACTCAGCAATCCCATTACCATGGGTATCAAGACTAGCAAAGCTTAAAGGGTAAGGAAGAGGTAAAGTGGTGAGGTTGCAGCAGCGGCTAAGCATATATGGTGGCTAACATACGCAAATGAGAGCGAGAAGAGAAACAAAGGAACGGTCGTCAACTAGTAATGATCAAGAAGTGATCCTGAACTCCTACTTACGTCAAACATAACCCAGAAACCGTGTTCTCCTCTCGATCAACCCCGAAAAGAGACACTCACGTTACGCACATGGTTGGTGTATTTTAGAAGAGTTTGCTTCAAGTTTACTACAACCGGATATTAACAAATTCCCATCTGCCACATAACCGCGGCACGGCTCTCAAAAGTTCAAACCCTGCAGGGTGTCCCAACTTAGCCCATGATAAGCTCTCGCGATCAACGAAGGATATTCCTTCTCCCGGAAGACCCGATCAGTCTCGGAATCCGGCTACAAGACATTTCGACAACAATAAAACAAGACCAGCAAAGCCGCCGGATGTGCCGACAAATCCTGATAGGAGTCGACGTATCTCGGTCTCGTGGCACACCGGATAAGTCAGCCTACGAGTAAAACCAGCCCTAGAGTTGCCCGTGGTGGCCCCTTGATCTGCTCGGTTCGGACCAACACTCGAAGGAGCCTTGGCCGGGGGCTAAAATAAAGATGACCCTCGGGCTCCGAAACCCAAGGGAAAAAGGGTATAGGTGAGGCAAATGGTAAAACCAATGTTGGGCCTTCTTTGGAAAAGTCTTATTCAAAGCGAACTGTCAAGGGGTCCCATAAATCACCCGACCGCGTTAGGGATGAAAAATCCGGGAACATAATACCGATATGACGGAAACTAGGGCGGCAAGAGTGGAACAAAACACAGGCATAAGGCCGAGCCTTCCACCCTTTACCAAGTATATAGATGCATTAATTAAATAAGATATATTGTGATATCCCAACAAGTAAACATGTTCCAACAAGGAACAACATCTCCATGTTCCAACAAGGAACAAACTTCATCTTCACCTGCAACTAACAACGCTATAAGAGGGCTGAGCAAAGCGGTAACATAGCCAAACAACGGTTTGCTAGGAAGGGTGCAAAAGGTTAGAGGCTGACATGGCAATTTGGGATGGCTTGAGCAGCAAGTGATAGGTAACGCAGCATAGCGATAGAACGAAGCAACTAGCATAGCAATGATAGTAGTGAGATCCAGGGTAGCGGTCATCTTGCCTGAAATCCCGCATGGAAGAAGAACGAGTCCATGAAGAAGACGAACGAGTGAAGCCGAACCAAGCGTAGTCGAACGAATCCTCACGATCGCAACGAAACCGGAACTAACAAGAAGAAGCACACAACATAGTAAACACACCACACATGAACAAGACATGATGCACAACAAGCATGATGCATGACAAGACTACATGAAGCTACTCATGGCAAGAGATGATGCAAACAAGAGCAACACATCAAAGCAAGTTTAAATGAGGCCGGGAACAACATATATCAATTCCGGTAAGTCCTCATATGCAAATTTCGAAATTGGTCCAGATCTGAATAAACCTTATGTTCAAGTTGTTAAACAGCAAGTTAAGATGCACCACGATGATCTACACGAAAATCTAGTCAAGTTACATATAAAGTTCATTAGATTCGGAGCTACGGCCTAGAAGATATGAGCAAAACAAGATAAGCATGGCATTGATACAAAATGCATACAAACATCAATCAAACACCTCAAAACAAGGATGCAACATGATAATATGAAGCTACATGCAAAAACAAGCAAGTTTCATATAGAGCACACTCAAAACGGAGCAACGGATCAACACATACACATGAAACAAGTTATGACAACAATCTGTCCATAACAGCAACTAGGCATATTGCAAGCATCAAAACAACATGCTACAGGACCTCAACATGAAAACAAAAGGCATGGGCATGATGTACAGGTAAAGCATTACAAAACATGAACACTGAGCTATCTCCAGAAACAACTAGACCATGCTCAAAATGACATGGCAAGATTGCAAATAATAACAGTTTCAGACTTTAGCAGAAATAACATCAGGTTGCAATGTTTAGAGCTATCAAACAACATGTTACAGGAACTTAACATGGCAAACAAAGGCATGGCATGAATCTACTAAATGCATAGAACAAAAGTCCCTTACTGACCATAAGCCAAAAAGGATCAGAAAATATGATGGCACCCATGTAAACATGGCAAGTTATATTACAGATTCATACAAGGCAGGAACAACAATAAGTAGGCATGTTGGTGAGCTTGAACCACTCACCACAGAGAAATACATGGCATGGCAAGGCAACCAACAATAATAAGACATGGCATAGAAGCTATACATGGCAAGAACAACATCATAGCATACACGGATCAACTACAACAACCTTGGCAAAATTGAATAACATGTAAACAATCTGCGAGGAAACATTTTATAGCAAAAGTAGAGCTCGATTGACTCAAGCTATGGCACTCCATAATTGCAAACAAGGGCATGGATGGATAGAGCAAGACATGTATAACAAAACATCCTTACTGAAGTATCTCAAAATATGCATGGAATCTCTCAGTAGCATCAAGTTAACATGGCATCAAAATATCACAAAAGCAGGGCTGAAAACAACAACATCAGGAAGCCTAGTTTGCATGCTTGTGCTAGTCACCACATAGATCACAAAAATACATGGCATACACCTCTGGAAAGAAGACATGGCATATTACAAAACACATGTAGAACTCAAGTTCATAGGGTGCACACATCAATCATAGCAAAAATGACAAAAGTGCATATTCTGTTAAGAAACAGAAACTAACATCACATAGCACTCTTCTAACAGCATTTCGGGCATCAAGATGAGCTCAAATGAAAATGATGCCATGAGATGAAATGATCTACTCATCGAGACGAACAATTCGACATATATACGCACAAAACAGAGCAACGATGACAGAGTTATGATGCAACGAAAATGCAACAAAATAATCACAGTTTCGGGACTTAGATGAATTTGGAGGGGGGAAAGGTCAACCGCACGGAAATCGAAGCATGGCCGGATCGAGGCTCGCCGGAGTTGGGCGGATCCGGCCCTCTCCTGGCCGGATCTGGCCGGAGATGGGGGGGGCGGCGAGGGGCGCGGCCACCGGAGGCGACGGGGGCGGAGGATCCCGGCGGCGGCGGGGGAGGAGCTCGGCGGCCGACGCGTCTTGGGTCCGCTGCGGCGACTGGGACGAGGGCGCCGGAGGGGCGGCGGGCGAGGCGCAGCGGGCGGCGCAGGTCGCTGGCGGCAGCGCAATGCGCCAGGCCGTGGCCGCGGCGGCAGAACCCGGCCGGGGCTCGCTCGGCCCGCCCAAGGCGGGCAATGGGCCGAGGAGAGAGAGAGAGGTGGCGGGTGAGGTGGCGGCGGCCGGTTGGCTGCGGCGGCGGGGAGGATGACGTGGCGCGACACCATTCGTCGGAGTGAGGTGGCGGCGACGGCTGGACATTGTCCGGCGCGGGGACGAAATGTCCGGCGGCGGCGGGGAAGGTTAGGGTTGGTTTTGGACTGCGCGAAAAATCCGGGGGTGCACACATATTTATAGGTAGAGGGAGCTAGGAGACTCCAAATGAGGTGCGGTTTTCGCCCACGCGATCGTGATCAAATGACCGAGAGCATGGAAGGGAGTTTGGTGGGTTTTGGGCCACTTTGGAAGGGGTGTTGGACTGCACACAAAAGAGGCCTTTGCGGTTACCCGGTTAACCGTTGGAGTACCAAACGACCTCCAAATGACCCGAAACTTGACAGGCGGTCTACCGGTGCTATACCAAGGCCGCTTGACAAACCTCGGTCCATTCCGAGACCGTTTAATACCCACACACGAAAAGAGGTAAAAGGGGCGCCGGGAGACATAGGAGTGCCGGATTGCAAAACGGACAACGGGGAAAATGCTCGGATGCATGAGACGAACACGTATGCAAAATGAAATGCACATGATGACAAGATATGAAATGCATATGATGACATGACAGAATGCAACACGCAAGCACATGACATGGCAAAGACGACGAATAACTGACGGACACCTGGCGCATCGAATCTGGGGCGTGACAACACTCCTCCACTAGCAAGAGATCTCGTCCCGAGATCTTAGGACCGAGACGGAAGGGAAAAAGGATGAGGTGAAACAAGAATTCAAGATAAGAAGCAAAGAATCGAGAGCACTCGATAAGAAGAGAGGAACGACGAGAATGACGAGAATCGAAAGCTCACGGAATCAGATAGACTATGAAACCACTCGTTCTAACCGGAGTGGTTAGAATGAGAAAAGAAACAGATAAGGCTGAAAGGATTTAGGCAGCACACCGGTTGAAACATGGAGGAATAGAACACGAACTTCAGAAGATGGAATGACACTTGACGAGATAAACAACGCAATGCCTCCGGAAGAATTGAAAGAATTTGAATGAAAGGAATTTAGAAGGAAGGTTTGAATCTGAAGTTGTTGAGAAAATCAACAACGAAAGAATAAGCTTGTTGTGGACTTATGGAAAACATCTCAAAATTATAAGGTGATAACCGACCACAAACGGAAATGATTGGATAGCTGAGAAGAACGAAGAAATGAAAATCTCCACTTCAACTGAATACGGAGAATTAAATGCACTTCGAGATGCGAGAAGAAAAAATACTTGAACTCCACCAACAAAATCTTGATGAACTCTTGAAGAATGAATTAAATCATGAAGAACTCCGGTAACCAAAAGGACGATGACATAAAACGAAGGAAGAAAGAATAAGATGAGCCTTGTGATTATTTAGATGGAGGTTCCGACGAAATGGCCGAGAAAATTTGAACTCCGGAAAAGAAAAGATGAAAGCACTTGGAACTAGAATTTATTCCTCAAGAACAAACTCCGAAGAAAGGGATTAATCACTTGGATGAAATAAGAATAAGATTTATTGTATGCTTATCCTTCATCAAATTAAATTGATGACAAGAAATGGATTTGGCATAATACTTATTCTCGTAGAAAAAAGGATTAAGGGGAAACATCGCACAAAACTTGAGAAAGTCTACATGAACCACCGGTAGGATGAAAAGAACGAATGAATTAAAATGATAATCAAGGAAAAAGAATCTTGAACGAACCACCGTAAGAATTCGGAAAATGAATGAAGAGAAGAGAACGAATCGCCGGAAAGAATTAGAAACCACGAAGATACTTGAGGGAAAAATTAGAGACAAGAGAACGAAGAGATCGCGAACTGATTAACGAATGCTTGAACGCAGCACCGGAAGAATATTGAGATGAACGAAGGGGCATAGATATAGAATAATTGGAGAACGAATCTGAAAACTTGGAATGACGAAATCTTACGAAAAGACGGCCTCCGGATGATCGAGAGAAAAAAGCAACTCCTGAAATACTCCGGATGGATGAAAAGAATTTGCATGACTAGAAACAATTAGATAGGATAACATCGAGCTAGCAGCATGAATCTCCGGGAGAATGGACAAGGTTTAGAGGAAAATTCTCTTCAATCTTCAAATGATGAGGAGAAACACCACCAAAATTAATGAGATATTCCGGAAGAATGAAAAGCGAAGAGGTTGAGCCAACAATGAAAATGGTTTGAAATCGATGTTGGAAAGGCATCTGACTGATGGAATCCATTCTTACGTCACACTTGAAAAGAATTGAGAATAACTCCGGGGAAATTAGAAGAGTCAGGTAAGATCCTGGGAAAAAACCTGTGGGTTAGGGCCCACTAAAAGAAAACACCATTAGAAAGGGATGTTGAACAGATAGATGATGCACCGGAAGAACTGAAATATTTGGCTGAGGTGACAACCTCGAATTAAATGGAACACTGATGAATCTCCTGAGATGTCTTGAGCACTCCGGAAGGATAAACTGGCGAGAGGCGAACGAGCAAGGGGAAAACACTTTAACCAAGGAAAAGAATGCGATCAACTCGAAAAACTTGAATTGAATCCACCGGAAAAGAAAGGGATGAAGAATGACGAACGAGACGAGAATTCACCGGTTGAGATAATTGATGGAAGACTGAAGAGGCTCCACACGAATGAAATTGATGGTCGAAACAGACTCAAACTCCGGGAAGAAAAGGGTGGGAGGGCGGGAAAACAAACGCAACTTGGAAGGGGAAACCGATGAATAACTTGACGAGAAAACACCGGTTGAAATCATTGATGAAAGAAAGCAAAGACTTCACACGAGTAGGATGGATACTCGATTACGGACTCCGGTTCCGAGAAGAAGAAGGGTGGTCGGGCGGGAAAAACAAGGACAACTTCGGACAAGGAAAAACAACGACGTCGGAGGAAGAACTAAGGATTGAACTTGGCAAAGATGAAGATGGTCGAGTCGACTTGACGAGAAATGCACCGGATGAAAGAGGACGGACAACTCACGAAACTAACCACGTGATCCTAAAGAAAAATTTGAACGGGAAGAGGAGTAATTCAAAACACCTACGTCAAGATTCCTTACCAGAGCGACGAAGGGGCTGAGGAGTAAAAAGAATTCCTACTCTCCGATATAACTAGACTCCGAAATCAGTTTACTTCTAGACTCAACAACGGCCAAACTACACGATCAATCAAGGGGGCTCCTAGGGTCGGTCGAGGCTCTGATACCAACTTGTCACGCCCAATATGCGACCCTATCCAAAAGGAACTCGAAGGTCCCACCAAGGATAGACCCGCATATTGGAACGCTTTTGCAAGGTGGATATCATTACATCAACATTACATAATAGAGGGGATACATACATAAGGCACAAATGCCACAAGAATACATCAACATCATAAACAGGATCAACATCCGACTACGGATGAAACATAAACTGAAACTCAAACGACATCCACCCTGCTAGCCCAGGCTGCCGACCTGGAACCTATCCCCGATCGAAGAAGAAGCGGAAGAAGAACTCCAAAACAAGCAACATCGCTCTCGCGTCATGATCATCGCAAACCTGTACCTGCAATCGGTGGTGTAGTAATCTGTGAGCCACGAGGACTCGGCAATCCCATTACCATGGGTATCAAGACTAGCAAAGCTTAAAGGGTAAGGAAGAGGTAAAGTGGTGAGGTTGCAGCAATGCTAAGCATATATGGTGGCTAACATACGCAAATGAGGCGAGAAGAGAAACAAAGGGCGGTCGTCAACTAGTAATGATCAAGAAGTGATCCTGAACTCCTACTTACGTCAAACATAACCCGAAACCGTGTTCTCCTCTCGATCAACCCGAAAAGAGACACTCACGGTTACGCATACGGTTGGTGTATTTTAGAAGAGTTTGCTTCAAGTTTACTACAACCGGATATTAACAAATTCCCATCGCCACATAACATGGCACGGCTCTCAAAGTTCAAACCTGCAGGGTGTCCCAACAGCCCATGATAAGCTCTCGCGATCAACGAAGGATATTCCTTCTCCCGGAAGACCCGATCAGTCTCGGAATCCGGCTACAAGACATTTCGACAACAATAAAACAAGACCAGCAAAGCCGCCGGATGTGCCGACAAATCCTGATAGGAGTCGCACGTATCTCGGTCTCGAGGCACACCGGATAAGTCAGCCTACGAGTAAAACCAGCCTCGAGTTGCCCGTGGTGGCCCATGATCTGCTTCGGTTCGGACCAACACTCGAAGGAGCACCGCCGGGGGCTAAAATAAAGATGACCCTCGGGCTCCGAAACCCAAGGGAAAAAGGGTATAGGTGAGGCAAATGGTAAAACCAATGTTGGGCCTTCTGGAAAAGTCTTATTCAAAGCGAACTGTCAAGGGGTCCCATAAATCACCCGACCGCGTTAGGGACGCAAAATCCGGGAACATAACACCGATATGGCGGAAACTAGGGCGGCAAGAGTGGAACAAAACACCAGGCATAAGGCCGAGCCTTCCACCCTTTACCAAGTATATAGATGCATTAATTAAATAAGATATATTGTGATATCCCAACAAGTAAACATGTTCCAACAAGGAACAACATCTCCATGTTCAACAAGGAACAAACTTCATCTTCACTGCAACTAACAACGCTATAAGAGGGGCTGAGCAAAGCGGTAACATAGCCAAACAACGGTTTGCTAGGAAGGTGCAAAAGGTTAGAGGCTGACATGGCAATTTGGGATGGCTTGAGCAGCAAGTGATAGGTAACGCAGCATAGCGATAGAACGAAGCAACTAGCATAGCAATGATAGTAGTGAGATCCAGGGTAGCGGTCATCTTGCCTGAAATCCCGCAAGGAAGAAGAACGAGTCCATGAAGAAGACGAACGAGTGAAGCCGAACCAAGCGTAGTCGAACGAATCCTCACGATCGCAACGAAACCGGAACTAACAAGAAGAAGCACACAACATAGTAAACACACCACACATGAACAAGACATGATGCACAACAAGCATGATGCATGACAAGACTACATGAAGCTACTCATGGCAAGAGATGATGCAAACAAGAGCAACACATCAAAGCAAGTTTAAATGAGGCCGGAACAACATATAACAATTCGGTAAGTCCTCATATGCAAATTTCGAAATTGGTCCAGATCTGAATAAACCTTATGTTCAAGTTGTTAAACAGCAAGTTAAGATGCACCACGATGATCTACGAAAATCTAGTCAAGTTACATATAAAGTTCATTAGATTGAGACTACGGCCTAGAAGATATGAGCAAAACAAGATAAGCATGGCATTGATGCAAAATGCATACAAACATCAATCAAACACCTCAAAACAAGGATGCAACATGATAATATGAAGCTACATGCAAAAACAAGCAAGTTTCATATAGAGCACACTCAAAAGCGAACAACGGATCAACACATACACATGAAACAAGTTATGACAACAATCTGTCCATAACAGCAACTAGGCATATTGCAAGCATCAAAACAACATGCTACAGGACCTCAACATGAAAACAAAAGGCATGGGCATGATGTACAAGTAAAGCATTACAAAAAATGAACACTGAGCTATCTCCAGAAACAACTAGACCATGCTCAAAATGACATGGCAAGATTGCAAATAATAACAGTTTCAGACTTTAGCGAAATAACATCAAGGTTGCAATGTTTAGAGCTATCAAACAACATGTTACAGGAACTTAACATGGCAAACAAAGGCATGGCATGAATCTACTAAATGCATAGAACAAAAGTCCCTTACTGACCATAAGCCAAAAAGGATCAGAAAATATGATGGCACCCATGTAAACATGGCAAGTTATATTACAGATTCATACAAGGCAGGAACAACAATAAGTAGGCATGTTGGTGAGCTTGAACCACTCACCACAGAGCAATACATGGCATGGCAAGGCAACCAACAATAAGAAGACATGGCATAGAAGCTATACATGGCAAGAACAACATCATAGCATACACGGATCAACTACAACAACCTTGGCAAAATTGAATAACATGTAAACAATCTGCGAGGAAACATTTTATAGCAAAAGTAGAGCTCGATTGACTCAAGCTATGGCACTCCATAATTGCAAACAAGGGCATGGATGGATAGAGCAAGACATGTATAACAAAACATCCTTACTGAAGTATCTCAAAATATGCATGGAACTCTCTGTAGCATCAAGTTAACATGGCATCAAAATATCAGCAAAACAGGGCTGAAAACAACAACATCAGGAAGCCTAGTTTGCATGCTTGTGCTAGTCACCACATAGATCACAAAAATACATGGCATACACCTCTGGAAAGAAGACATGGCATATTACAAAACACATGTAGAACTCAAGTTCATAGGGTGCACACATCAATCATAGCAAAAATGACAAAAGTGCATATTCTGTTAAGAAACAGAAACTAACATCACATAGCACTCTTCTAACAGCATTTCGGGTATCAAGATGAGCCTAAATGAAAATGATGCAATGAGATGAAATGATATACTCATCGAGACGAACAATTTGACATATTATACGCACAAAACGGAGCCACGATGACAGAGTTATGATGCAACGAAAATGCAACAAAATAATCACAGTTTCGGGACTTAGATGAATTTGGAGGGGGGGAAAGGTCAACCGCACGGAAATCGAAGCACGGCCGGATCGAGGCTCGCCGGAGTTGGACGGATCCGGCCCTCGCCTGGCCGGATCTGGCCGGAGATGGGGGGGCGGTGAGGGGCGCGGCCACCGGAGGCGACGGGCGGAGGATCCGTGGCGGCTCGAGGAGAACTCGGCCGGCCATGCGGAGCGGGTCCGGCATGGCGGCGACTCCGGGGACGAGGGCGCCGGAAGCGGCGGGCGAGGCGCAGGCGGCGCAGGTCGCCGGCGAGCAAGCGCCAATATGGCCAGCGGCGGGCCGTCAACCGAACGGGCGGGCCTGCTGCAGCGCGGCGGGCAATGGCGAGAGAGAGAGAGAGAGAGGTGGCGGGTGAGGTGGCGGCGGCCGGTTAGCTCTGTGGTGGGGAGGATAGCGTGGTGCGACGCCATTCGTCGGATGTGGTGGTGGCGCGACGGCTGGACATTGTCCCGTGAGACGAAATGTCCGTGGCGGGGGAAGGTTAGGTAGGTTTTGGATTTGCTTGAAAAATCCGGGGTGCACACATATTTATAGGTAGAGGGAGCTAGGAGACTCAAATGAGGTGCGGTTTTCATACGCGATCGTGATCGAACGACCGAGAGCATGGAAGGGAGTTTGGTGGGTTTTGGGCCACTTTGGAAGGGGTGTTGGGCTGCACACAAAAGAGGCCTTTGCGGTTACCCGGTTAACCGTTGGAGTACCAAACGACCTCAAATGACCCGAAACTTGACAGCGGTCTCACGGTGCTATACCAAGGCCGCTTGACAAGCCTCGGTCCATTCGAGACCGTTTAATACCCACACGAAAAAGAGGTAAAAAGGCGTCGGGAGACATAGGAGTGCGGATTGCAAAAGCGGACAACGGGAAAATGCTCGGATGCATGAGGCGAACACGCATGCAAAATGAAATGCACATGATGACAAGATATGAAATGCATATGATGACATGACAGAATGCAACACGCAAGCACATGACATGGCAAAGACGACAAATAACTGACGGACACCTGGCGCATCGAATCCGGGGCGTTACATGTGGTCATGGGCGAGCCCGGGCGCAAACACCTACCTAGCCCCCGCGTGTGGGACGCGCGAGGAGGAGCGACGGGCAACTGCCGCTCTTCCTGGGACAAGGTTGGAAAGGCGAACGAAAAGAGAGAAAATTTCAACTCTGGCGAACGAAAGACACGAAAGCTTCAAACTTCATTCAAGAAGTTGCAAACCAGCTACAGAAAGCAAGCAAAAGAATAGCCACGTCCGGCACCTAGACTAGTCTTCTTGTCTTCCCACCAGCGCGGAGCATGGGGCATCTAGTAGGACGTGGATGGAAGCCCCTGTGAGGCCCAAGGACGACCTCGGGGAGACTCGGGGCATGTACAACCCCAATTCATTACTACGTGAGAGTGTCATGAGAGGAGACCTTTACAGGCGCGGGGGCTTGATTCATGGGTAGAACTTCCGGAGGTGCTGGATTTTCGGGCGTTACGGATGGGAATCCGTCCCTCGTCTCCAGCGAACAGCGCGCCGAGCACTGGAGACACAGGCAATCTGGCGGGCCCTCCCACATGGGCGAGCTTATGCAGCCCTTCCCTGGAGAGCACCCGCCTCAGGACGAGATCACCCACCTCGAGCATCTTGGAGCGGACGCTGCGACAGTGGTACCGCCGCAGCGCCTGTTGGTACTTCGCTGCTCGGAGCGATGCTTGGCGGCGGCTTTCCTCCCCCAGCATGAGGTCCATCCCTCACAAGGCGTCCTGGCGTGCCTCATCAAACACCAAGACCCGCGCGGAGCGATGCTTGACCTCGTGAAGGAGAACCGCTTCAGCTCCATAGACGAGGAAGAATGGAGTCTCGCCCGTCGGCTTGGTCGTGGTGGTGCGGATGGACCACAACACGGACTGGAGCTCATCGAGCCAACCCCTGCCGCATGCTTCGAGCTTCTTCTTGAAGGTCCTTGCCTCGAGGCCTCTCGGGACCTCTGCATTGGCGCGCTCAGCCTGGCCATTGCTCCGGGGGTGCTCCAACGAAGCGTAGCATATCTGCGTTCCAAGGTTAGCACAATATGTTTTGAAAAGGTTGCTGGTGAACCGCGATCCATTGTCGGTGATGATGCGATTAGGAACCCCAAACCGGCTCACGAGGCCCTTGATGAACTTGATGGCCGAGCCGGCCGGGATGGTGCGACGGCCTCGACCTCCACCCTCTTGGTGAATTTTTCAATGGCGACATAGAGGTAGCGGTAGCCCTCGGACGCTCGGGGGAACGGGCCCAGGATGTCCAGCCCCCAGACCGCGAATGACCAGGAGAGCGAGATGGTCTGGAGGCCCTGAGCGGGCTGGTGGATCTTCTTGGCATGGAACTGGCAGACATCACAGGACCTTACCAGCTGTTAAGGCATGTCTCTCCCTAAGTAGTTTTGGTGATTGATGACAACGCTTTTGCGGACTAATCGTGTGCGTTGAGTATTTCAGAGATTCAGTCTTTGGCACGAGACGATTCCTTCCCCTCGGAGTTTTAAGCGAAGACGGTGTAGCTCTTTCATTTCAATTTTGGTGGACTTGTTTCGTAGGAGTCACCGTACTATCAATAGGGGGGCCGCATTGGAAAGGCTAGGGTGGAATCAACACGTACACATCTCCTTTGCACACACTGAGCCTTCCCACTTTGATGGAGGATCTTTCGTTGCTTCCTGTGTGAGCTATGGTCCCAGCGGTAGTACCGCAGACCCCAGCGGAAGTACCGCTCAAGAGCCATAGGCGGCAATACTGCTCCCCAGCGGTAGTACCACCTGGGGCTCTCAGCCGTAGTGCCGCTGTTGTGTTTGGCTACTACCGCCTCGACTCGAGAGTGTCGCCTCTCATGTCGGGTTTTGCGGCACTGGCAGCGGCAGTAGAGGCGGTAGTACCACTCGCAAGCGGTAGTACCGCCCCTAACACCGCTGCTAGTACCGCCCTATGTCTGGTCCTCACTCCGCCTCTAGTTTCCCTCTATCTACACGGTAGTACCACGTGGGGGAGTGGTAGTACCACAACACCAAGTAGTAGTACCGCTGCCCCCAGCGGTAGTACCACTCTGTGCGGGCTGAATGGTGGTAACGGTTGGATTGTTTCCCCCACTATAAAAGGAGGCCTTCTTCTCCAAGTTGACGGACCTCTTTTCCCCCAAGCTCCATTGTTGCTCCAAAGCTCATTTTTGCCCGATCTCTCTCCCTAGCCAATCAAACTTGTTGATTCTTTAGGGATTGGTTGAGAAGGCCCAGATCTACACTTCCATCAAGAGAAATTTGATTCCCCCCACTAGTCCCTTGAGGATCTTGTTACTCTTGGGTGTTTGAGAACCCTAGACGGTTGAGGTCACCTCAGAGCCATATTCCATTGTGGTGAAGCTCCGTGGTACCGTTGGGAGCCTCCAATTGAGTTGTGGAGAGATCCCCAACCTTGTTTGTAAAGGTTCGGTCGCCGCCTTCAAGGGCACCAATAGTGGAATCACGACATCTCGCATTGTGTGAGGGCATGAGGAGAATATGGTGGCCTAGTGGCTTCTTGGGGAGCATCGTGCCTCCACACTGCTCCAATGGAGATGTACTTCCCCTCAAAGGGAAGGAACTTCGGTAACACATCCTTGTCTCCACCGGCTCCGCTATTGGTTATCTCTCACCTTTACTTCTGCAAGCTCATATTGTGTTGTATTCTTTGCTTGCTTGTGTGCTTGTTGTTGTTGCATCATATAGGTTGCTCACCTAGTTACATATCTAGACAACCTATTTTGGTGCAAAGTTTAATTTGGTAAAGAAGAGCTAAAAATTGTTAGTTACCTATTCGCCCCCCTCCCCTCTAGTCAACTATATCGATCCTTTCAATTGGTATCGAGCCTCGTCTCTTTATTAAGGACTTTGTAAATGCGAAGAGTATGGTTGGCGCCGTAGATGGTGGGGAGGAGTACTCAGTGTGAATCCGATTACATCTCACGGCCGATGGGGGATCCTCGGTCTCTCGTGAGGAATTCAATGCGGCTTTGGACACATTGGAAACCTCCATGACGACCGAGGTTGAAGGCATGTTTAACAAGTTCTTAGATGTCCTTAAATTATCCACCGCACCAATGAAAGTGGGTGATCCCGCTAACAACGTGACATATGCTAACTCAGACAAGGGGGAAGCTACTAGTGACAAAGTTCCTTTATCTAGTGGTAGAAATGGTAGTGGCATCTTTGCCCATGTTGAACCTCCACTTACTTATGGAGGACCGGTTCCCTCCACTCATTTGAATCATGTTGGTCCTCCTCCTAAGATTGTGAAAAATGAGGATTTTGACTCTTGGGTCTATCGCTTTAAACTTCATTTAAATCATGTTAATACTAATCTTTGGAGAATCATTGAGCAAGGTTTCTATCCGCATGACCCAAGCAACTTCACCCCTAGAGAAGCCGCGGATCATCAATTCAACGAGAATGCTCTCTTCATCATCCAAGATGCAATTCCATCTGAAGATATTGCACATCTCTGACCTTTCACCGTGGCCAAGGAAGTATGACACCATGTTGTTTCCATTTATAAGGGAAGCGCAAGCATTCAACGCTCCAACTATGAAGTGGTGCAAGATGAAGCAGATGAGTTCGCAATGAATGAAGATGAAGAACCTCATGAGCTTTACCGGAGATTAACCACTCTTGCGGTCTCACTCTGAGATCATGGGAGCAAGGATACGGATGACAATTGGATCAAGTGCAAGTTCCTCAAGGCCATGATGCCTTACCACAAGGCCATGTCCTCTGTCATCCGTCAAAGGCCGGACTTCCACACCTTGTCCTCAAGTGAAGTGTTGGATGAGTTTATGGCGATGAGGATCTTGGACAAGATGCCGACAATGCGGTGTTGCGTTCTCAAAGAGCAAAAAAGCCCAACCTTGCCTTGAAGGACAAGGCTAGTGTGGAAGAATAGGACGAAGAGGAAGAAGAGGAGAGCAACCCCGAAGATACAAAATATGCTTATCATGAGCACATGGCTCTCGCTTCAAGGCAATTTTGGAGCAGAAGAACACAAGGTCCAACTTCAACAAGAACAACTCAAGTGGCGCGAAGGGCAAGCAACGTGTGAGGACTTGCTATAATTTCGGCAACGTGAGCCACTTTTTTGCGGAATGCCCATATGAGAAGAGGGGAGACAATGGTGGCAAGCTCATCCGAAAAGACAAGGCCAAGTCCTTCCCCAACAAGAGCAACTTCACCAAGAAGACTCCTCCCAAGGGGTTGGTGGCACAAGAAGAGTACAATGAGGATGATGATTGTCGGGGGTTGGGTGCGACATATGCCAAAGGATGGCTTATCATGGTGGGAGCGAGTAGAACGTCGCTGGTGCCTGGAAGCGGGATGAGGCGTAAACACGAACACCAGCGCACTTTACCCAGGTTCGGGGCTCTCCTAGGATATAACACCCCTAGTCCTGCTCTGCGGGGTCTCCGCATGATCACTAAGGCACTATTGAGTACAATGGTGCTCCTCGAGTTGTATGCTAGAGGTAGAAGAAGGCAGGCACGCTCTCTCCTTCCTCTAGGTGTGAGTCTAGTTCGAACAGGATGGGAACCCTTGGCATGGGTGCCCTAGGGGGTTTATATAGGCCTACCCCCCAGGGGTACAATGGTAATTTGGCCGGGTGTAGGACCCGGCTGTAGCCGTGATGCGAATGACGCAGGCTTGGTCAGGGGAGCGTGGCTACAGTCCCGCCGCCTGGTGGGATATCACTGTAGCCACACCGCGTCTTATATGGTTAATGGCGCGTGGGCCCGAGGAGAGCGGGCACTTTGCTAGAGGCGGGCTTCCTCGGGTCCGGTAGCTAGGCTTCCGCCGTCTTAGGACTCTCGCTGCCTAGTAGGGCCCGCCGCTGCGAGCCGTGCAGGCAGTCGTTGTGGGAACAGGACTCACTTTGCCAGCAATGGCGTCAAGGGCGAGTGGCAATAGTGCTTGTTGGCGGAGATCTCCGCCCGTCACGAACCTTGTGGCCACGCCCGACCACAGATATGGGGTGATGGGCTACTGTAGCCTCACCATATCTTGTCTTCTTGATGGGGGCACGGACTCACGAGGCGCCATGGACCGCTGCTAAAGCCGGCCTCTATGGAGCCGCTGCAAAGTCGGCCCGTCTTGGTGCCATATACGGGCTTAGCCGCCTTGGGCAGCCGACCGCTTGGGCCAGCCGGCTATTAGAAAGCGGCGCTTCATCTCGAGCTCGAGGCGCGGCCGGCCCGATGTCTTGAAAGCTTCAGGGACTCGGGTTAGGCTACCCGTGGCCCATTACTCCGACAGTAGTCCCCGAAGCTCGTGAGGCACCGCGGCTGAGGAGTCAAGGAGCCTCAACAGTTTCTTTCTTCGGGTGTTCTGAACAGAAGCTTCATCCGACTCCTGGCGAGCTGCCTGGTGGGAGTCGGCCACGTCCAGTCGGATTTGTCTAAAACTTCGAATGCAACGGCGGGAACTAGGTGGCGTGCTAGTGAAGCCTCTAGGCCTGCCGCCCGTCAAGAGCCCGCCACGTGGCATCAGCCAGCCGGGCCAGCCTGCTAAACCACGCGCGCAATGGGACCCGACAGCAGGCTGGGCCCGCCACCACCGGGCCTCAGCGCGCGAGCGGATCTGCTGCGGTCGAGGCGGGCGGTTGGGCTTCTTCGCGGAGTTACTGCGTGCAGTAACTCGCGCGCTAAACGCGGGGACGTGGGGTCGTGGGCATAGTTAATCCCATGATCCCACGCCCGCCCCCTCGGCTTCGTAGCCCGTCGGCTATAAGTAGGGGGAGGAGGGGGAGAGGCAAAGCACGCGCACCCCTCCACCCCATTCTTCCCTCCTTCTTCCACTTGCCACAGCACCCCCGAGCTCCGTCGGAGTGCTGCCGCTGCTCGTTGATACGTCTCCAACGTATCTATAATTTTTTATTGCTCCATGCTACTTTATCTACTGTTTTAGGCAATATTGTTCTTTATTATCCACTTTTATATTATTTTTGGGACTAACCTATTAACCGGAGGCCCAGCCCAGATTTGTTGTTTTATGCCTATTTGGTGTTTCAAGGAAAAAGAATATCATCTGAGTCAAAGCGGGCGAAATCAAGCTGGAGAAGTTATTTTGGAAGGAAACCCACGATGGACTTGGACCCCACGTCGGAATATCACGGGAGGTGCTCACGAGGGTGGGGCGCCCCTGCCTCGTGGGGCCCCATAGCTCCACCGGCGTACTCCTTTCACCCATATATACCATCGTACCCTAAAACTTCCAGAATAGAAGATAGATAGGGAGTTCCACCGCCACAAGCCTCCAGAGCCATGAAAAACCAATCGGGACCCCTTTCCGGTACCACGGGGAGGAATCCATCTCCGGTGGCCATCTTCATCATCCGGCGCTCTCCATGACGAGGAGGGAGTAGTTCACCCTCGGGGCTGAGGGTATGTACCGTAGCTATGTGTTTGATCTCTCTCTCTCTCTCTCGTGTTCTTGAGGTGATCGATCTTGATGTATCATGAGCTTTGCTATTGTAGTTGGATCTTATGATGTTTCTCCCCTCTACTCTCTTGTGATGAATTGAGTTTCCCCTTTGAAGTTATCTTATCGGATTGAGTCTTTTATGAGAACACTTGATGTATGTCTTGCTGTGATTATCTGTGGTGACAATGGGATATCACGTGCCACTTGATGTATGTTTTGGTGATCAACTTGCGGGTTTCGTGACATTGGGAACCTATGCATAGGGGTTGGCACACGTTTTCTTGATTCTCCGGTAGAAACTTTGGGGCACTCTTTGAAGTACTTTTATGTTGGTTGGATAAATATGAGAATGTGTGATGCATATCGTATAATCATGCCCACGGATACTTGAGGTGACAATGGAGTATCTAGGTGACATTAGGGTTTTGGTTGATTTGTGTCTTAAGGTGTTATTCTAGTACGAACTCTTTTATAGATCGATCCGAAAGAATAACTTTGTGGTGGTTTCGTGCCGACCATAATCTCTCGTTTGTTCCCGCTATTAGTGTCTTGGAGTGACTCTTTGTTGCATGTTGAGGGCTTGTTATATGATCTATCTATGTTATTATTGTTGAGAGAACTTGCACTAGTGAAAGTATGAACCCTAGGCCTTGTTTCCTATCATTGCAATACCGTCTCGCTCACTTTTATCGCTTGCTACCTTGCTGTTTTATATTTTCAGATTACAAAACCTATATCTACCATCCATATTGCACTTGTATCACCATCTCTTGGCGAACTAGTGCACCTATACAATTTACCGTTGTATTGGGTGTGTTGGGGACACAAGAGACTCTTTGTTATTTGGTTGCAGGGTTGCTTGAGAGAGACTATCTTCATCCTACGCCTCCCACGGATTGATAAACCTTAGGTCATCCACTTGAGGGAAATTTGCTACTGTCCTACAAACCTGTGCACTTGCAGGCCCAACAACGTCTACAAGAAGAAGGTTGCGTAGTAGACATCAAGTTCTTTTCTGGCGCCGTTGCCGGGGAGGCTAGGTAAGTGAAGGTATATCTTTAGATCTTGCAATCGAATCTTTTTGTTTCTTGTTTTAGCACTAGTTAGTCTATAAAATAAAATTACAAAAAAAATGGAATTGAGTTTGTCTCACACGCTTCACCTTTTTAATATCTTTCGTGAGAATGATGGAAAGGAAAATTGTGCTCAAGTACTAGAATAAGAATTACATAGAATGCTTGGCATAAAATATGTGAATGATGAGCATGATTGCAATGTTGTTAGTATGAATTCCTTGAATATTCATGATGTTAATGATATGCAAAGCCACAAGCTTGGGGAAGCTATGTTTCCTGAAGATGATATTTTTTGTCCCCCAAGCTTTGATGAGCAAATTTACTATGATGAAAGCATGCCTCCTATCTATGATGATTATTGTGATGACACGTATGCTTTAAAGAATAATGATAACCATGAAACTTGTCATCTTGATCTTAATTTTCGATCACATGATAGTTATTTTGTTGAGTTTACTCCCACTATTATTCATGAGAAGAATTTTGCTTATGTGGATAATAATAAAATTTCTATGCAAGTAGATCATGAAAAGAATGATTTAGGTGCTGGTTATATTGTTGAATTAATTCATTATGCTACTGAAAATTATTATGAGGGAGGAACATATGCTTCTACATATTGCAATAATATCAAGTTTCCTCTCTATGTGCTTAAAGTTTTGAAGTTATGCTTGTTTTACCTTCCTATGCAAGTTGATTATTGTTCCCATAAGTTGTTTTCTCACAAAATCCATATGAATAGGAAGTGGGTTAGACTTAAATGTGCTAGTCATATTCTTCATGATGCTCTCCTTATATTTCAATTCTTATCCTTTATGTGAGCATCATTGAAATCATAATGCCTAGCTAGGGGCTTTAAATGATAGCGCTTGTTGGGAGGCAACCAAATTTTATTTTAGTTTCTTGCTTTTTGGTTATGTTTAGTAATAAATAATCCATCTAGCCTCTGTTTAGATGTGGTTTTATGTTTTAATTAGTGTTTGTGCCAAGTAGAACCTTTGGGAAGACTTGGGTGAAGTCTTTATGATCATGATGTAAAAACAGAAACTTTAGCGCTCACGAGATTAGCTATAACTTTTTATTGGAGAGTGCTATTTAGTTGATTATTTTTTAATATGATTACGAGACAAATTCCTCAGGTCCACCAATTTATTTTAGAATTTTTGGAATTACAGAAGTTTTCGTTAGTTACAGATTACTACAGACTGTTCTGTTTTTGACAGATTCTGTTTTCATTGTGTTGTTTGCTTATTTTGATGAATCTATGGCTAGTAAAATAGTTTATAATCCATAGATAAGTTGGAATACAGTAGTTTTAACACCAATACAAATAAAGAATGAGTTCATTACAGTACCTTGAAGTGGTATTTTGTTTTCTTTCGCTAATGGACCTCACGAGTTTTCTGTTAAGTTTTGTGTTGTGAAGTTTTCAAGTTTTGGGTAAAGATTCGATGGACTACGGAATAAGGAGTGGCAAGATCCTAAGCTTGGGGATGCCCAAGGCACCCCAAGGTAATATTCCAGGATAACCAAGTGTCTAAGCTTGGGGATGCCCCGGAAGGCATCCCCTCTTTCGTCTTCGTTCATCGGTAACTTTACTTGGAGCTATATTTTTATTCACCACATGATATGTGTTTTGCTTGGAGTGTCATTTTATTTTGTTATTATTTGCTTTCTGTTAGTAAGAATAATGTTTTGCACCTTTAGTTTCAATAAAAAAAGTCAAGGATAGCCTTTGCCATGCTTATTTTGCAAGTATGCATGTTGCTGTTTGAAAACAGAAAGTTTACCGCTGTTGCAAAAATTCTCTAGAAAAGTCAGAGAGTGTTATAATGCTGAATCTTTTTGCATATTGAGCTCTGATAAATTTATTACAGTGGGAAAGGGAAGTATGATGAATCTTGCATTCTTTACAGACTGTACTGTTTTGGCAGATTGCTGTTATGTTTGCATTGTTTGCATATGTTTGTTTGTTTAATGATTCTATTTGAGGATGTAAGTATTAATTATGAAGAGACATTTAGTATTCAATGTTGAATAATAATTTTAGTGATTTGTTATAGTAGGAAATGATAAGGTTTTGCATTGGTTTATACTAACCTATCTCACGAGTTCTTGTTGAGTTTGTTGTGAATGAAGCTTTTGATAAAAAGAGAAACCATGATATGAGAGGAATTAAGGAGACACAAAAGTTCAAGCTTGGGGATGCCCAAGGCACCCCAATATATTATTTCAAGAAGTCTCAAGCATCTAAGCTTGGGGATGCCCCGGTAGGAATCCCACCTTTCTTGTTCAACAACTATCGGTTAGTATCGGTTGAGCCTAAGTTTTTGCTTCTTCACATGAGTTGTGCTATCATTGCAATGTAGTTTTATTTAGCTTTGCTTGCTGTTTGAATAAAGTATCAAGATCTGAAATTATTAAATGGGAGAGTCTTCACATAGTTGCATAATTATTCGGCTACTCATTGATCTTCACTTATATCTTTTGGAGTAGTTTGTTGTTTGCTCTAGTGCTTCACTTATATCTTTTAGAGCACAATGGTGGTTTTATTTTGAAGAAATATATGAACTCTCATGCTTCACTTATATTATTTTGAGAGTCGTTAATAGTATGGTAATTTGCTTAATGTTAATATACTTGGTGTTCAAGATATGTGAAACTTTCTTTTGAGTGCGGTGAATACTAAGATAAGTTTGATGCTTGATAATTGTTTTGAGATATGGAGGTGATAATATCAAAGTCATGCTAGTTGAGTAGTTGTGAATTTGAGAAATGCTTGTGTTGAAGTTAGCAAATCCTATAGCATGCACGTATGGTTAAAGTTGTGTAACAAATTTGAAACATGAAGTGTACAGCTTGTGCATCCTTATGAGTGGCGGTCGGGGGACGGCGATGGTCTTTTCCTACCAATCTATCCCCTAGGAGGATGCGCGTAGTACTTGATTTTGATGACTTCTAAATTTTTGCAATAACTATATGAGTTCTTTTGACTAATGTTGAGTCCACGGATTATCGCACTTTTACCTTTCCGCCTTTGCTAGCCTCTTGATGCCGTGCATTGCACTTTCTCACCTCGAGAGTTGGTGCAAACTTAGCGGTGCATCAAACCCGTGATATGATCGCTCTATCACACATAAACCTCCTTATATCTTCCTCAAAACAGCCACCATACCTACCTATTATGGCATTTCCATAGCCATTCCGAGATATATTGCCAAGCAACTT
The DNA here is from genome assembly GCA_021605205.1 of Aegilops longissima. Taxonomy (NCBI): domain Eukaryota; kingdom Viridiplantae; phylum Streptophyta; class Magnoliopsida; order Poales; family Poaceae; genus Aegilops; species Aegilops longissima. The sequence continues at coordinate 82,562 of JAHIAM010001922.1, forward strand.
TCCACCGTTCCATTTATCATCATTATGACATACATTACTTTTGTCATATTGCCATTGCATGATCATGTAGTTGACATCGTATTTGTGGCAAAGCCACCATGCATTATTTTTCATACATGTCACTCTTGATTTATTGCACCATCCCGGTACACCGCCGGAGGCATTCATATAGAGTCATACTTTGTTCTAATATCGAGTTGTAATCATTGAGTTGTAAATAAATAGAAGTGTGATGATCATCATTCAATAGAGCATTATCCCCAAAAAAATAGAAAGGCCAAAGAAAAAAAAATAAGGTACAAAAAAATAAAAAATAAAAAGAAATAAAAATAAAAGGGGCAATTCTACTATCCTTTTTTCCACACTTGTGCTTCAAAGTAGCACCTTGTTCTTCATGTAGTGAGTCTCATATATTGTGCTTCAAAGTAGCACCATGTTTTTCATATAGTGAGTCTCATAAGTTGTCTTTTTCATACTAGTGGGAATTTTTCATTATAGAACTTGGCTTGTATATTCCTACGATGGGCATCCTCAAATGCCCTAGGTCTTCATGAGCAAGCAAGTTGGATGCACACCCACTAGTTTACTTTTGTTGAGCATTCATAGCTCTAGTGCATCCGTTGCATGGCAATCCCTACTCCTCATGTTGACATCAATTGATGGGCATCCCCATAGCCCGTTGATTATCCTCGTCAATGTGAGACTTTCTCCCTTTTTGTCTTCTCCACACAATCCCCATCATCATATTCTATTCCACCCATAGTGCTATATCCATGGCTCACGCTCATGTATTGCGTGAAGGTTGAAAAAGTTTGAGATTATTTGAGTATGAAACAATTGCTTGGCTTGTCATCGGGGGTATAGAAGTTGGCATCTTTGTGTGAAGAAAATGAAGCATAGCCTAACTATATGATTTTGTAGGGATGAACTTTCTTTTGCCATGCTATTTTGAGAAGACATGATTACTTTGATTAGTATGCTCGAAGTATTATTATTTTTATGTCAATATGAACTTTTGTCTTGAATCTTTCGGATCTGAATATTCATATCACAAGTAAGAAGAATTACATTGAAATTGTGCCAAAGTATCACTCCGCTTCAAAAATTCTTTTTATCATTTACCTACTCGAGGGCGAGCGAGGAATTAAGCTTAGGGATGCTTGATCGTCTCCAACGTATCTATAATTTTGATTGCTCCATGCTACTTTATCTACTGTTTTAGGCAATATTGGGCTTCATTATCCACTTTTATATTATTTTGGGACTAACCTATTAACGGAGGCCCAGCCAGATTCTTTGTTTTATGCATATTCGGTGTTTGAGGAAAGGAATATCAGACGGAGTTAAAGCAGGCGAAATCAAGCTGGAGAAGTTATTTTGGAAGGAAACCCACGATGGACTTGGACCCCATGTCGGAAGATACGGGAGGTGCTCACGAGGGTGGGGCGCCCACCCCTGGCGCGCCCCGCCTCGTCTTGACCCATGTAGCTCCACCGACGTACTCCTTTCACCCATATATACCGTCGTACCCTAAAACTTCCAGAATAGAAGATAGATCGGGAGTTCCACCGCAAGCCTCGAGCCACGAAAAACCAATCGGGACCCCTTTCGGTACCTGCGGGGAGGATCCATCTCCGTGGCCATCTTCATCATCCGGCGCTCTCCATGGCGAGGAGGAGTAGTTCACCCTCGGGGCTGAGGGTATGTACCAGTAGCTATGTGTTTGATCTCTCTCTCTCGTGTTCTTGAGGTGATACGATCTTGATGTATTGCGAGCTTTGCTATTGTAGTTGGATCTTATGATGTTTCTCCCCCTCTACTCTCTTGTGATGTATTGAGTTTCCCCTTTGAACTTATCTTATCGGATTGAGTCTTTTATGAGAACACTTGATGTATGTCTTGCCGTGATTATCTGTGGTGACAATGGGATATCACGTGCCACTTGATGTATGTTTTGGTGATCAACTTGCGGGTTTAGTGACATTGGGAACCTATGCATAGGGGTTGGCACACGTTTTCTTGATTCTCCGGTAGAAACTTTGGGGCACTCTTTGATGTACTTTTATGTTGGTTGGATAAATATGAGACTGTGTGATGCATATCGTATAATCATGCCCACGGATACTTGAGGTGACAATGGAGTATCTAGGTGACATTAGGGTTTTGGTTGATTTGTGTCTTAAGGTGTTATTCTAGTACGAACTCTTTTATAGATCGATCCGAAAGAATAACTTTGTGGTGGTTTCGTACCCGACCATAATCTCTACGTTTGTTCCCCGCTATTAGTGTCTTCGGAGTGACTCTTTGTTGCATGTTGAGGGCTTGTTATATGATCTATCTATGTTATTATTGTTGAGAGAACTTGCACTAGTGAAAGTATGAACCCTAGGCCTTGTTTCCTATCATTGCAATACCATCTACGCTCACTTTTATCGCTTGCTACCTTGCTGTTTTTATATTTTCAGATTACAAAAACCTATATCTACCATCCATATTGCACTTGTATCACCATCTCTTCGCCGAACTAGTGCACCTATACAATTTACCGTTGTATTGGGTGTGTTGGGGACACAAGAGACTCTTTGTTATTTGGTTGCAGGGTTGCTTGAGAGAGACCATCTTCATCCTACGCCTCCCACGGATTGATAAACCTTAGGTCATCCACTTGAGGGAAATTTGCTACTGTCCTACAAACCTGTGCACTTGCAGGCCCAACAACGTCTACAAGAAGAAGGTTGCGTAGTAGACATCACTCGTCTCCGTCGAGTTCTTCCTCCCCGAGCCCTCTTGGCCTTGCTCTGATCCCCATCTCCCCTCTGCGCCATTAGCCTCGTCGGGCTCTTCATGGCGCGCGAGCGGGGAGGAGACTGGGACGGGTCGAACGTCCATGAAGACCACATCGCTTTCCTTCGCGACACGCGGCGCCTTCCCGGCGCAAACTACGTGAAGGTGCGCGTGCCTCCTGAGAGGAAGATCTCACCGGCGCCGGGGGAGAACGAGCGGGTCGTCTTCCGCTCGCACTTCATCCGTGGCTTCGGCCTGCCGGCGAGCGGCTTCCTCCGCTTGTTCCTCAAATTCTACCATCTCCAACCTCATCACATCACGCCCAACACCGTGATGCTTCTGCCCGCCTTCGTCATGATGTGCGAAGGCTACCTCGGCATCCTCCCCACCATAAAGTTGTGGGGAGCGTTCTTCTACACCAAGCTGGTCACCTCCGTCCGGGAGGTGGCAGCCTAGTGCGGCGCCTTCGTCGCGGTGTGCCGTCCGTCTTCGAGGAACGCCTTCCCCTCCATCAAGCTGCCCAGTCGGTCAAGATGTGGCAGCAATCTTACTTCTATGTGGAGAACGTCAACCCGGCTGTCGACTTCATCAACCTGTCGGCCTATGAGGCCGGCCCACCAGCTGAGCCTCGGGCCAACTAGGGCTACAAGCCGAAGCCGGTGTCAGCAGACGGCGCCGCCGCCATCAACTGACTCCGGGTGTTGACCGAAGCGAAGGCCTCAAAGCGTCCGACCTGCTGGTTGCCTTAAATGCGCCTTGGTTCTCCGCTCAAGGCTGGCCTCACTTGATCAGTCGGATGAGCGGGCATCGTGACCCGTGCCGGCTGAGCACCAAGGAGATGCCGGCTGCTGAGGTGGCGAACTTGGTGAATGAGATCTCCGACCTCAATCTGGAGGGGTCCTGGCGGTATGGCAAGCAGTCGTATTCCCGCGCGGACCCGCCACCAGCCGTAAGTCTTTCAATCTCTCCTTTCTTTAATACTTCATCTTGATTCCGTCTTGCGGGCTTGAACAGTCAGCCTCTTGCCCTTTGAAACAGATCTACATGTCTGAGGCGACAGCCGCAATCGTGGGGCCGGGTGGCCCCGATGCGCCGGACCGGGCTGTCAGCGACGTGGACGACCCCGACCTGGGGGCGACCGCCTTGGAGGACGATGCCACAGGCGGCGTCTATGGAGCCGGCGGCTCCGAGGAAGGCGGCATCGAGACTTGGCCCGATGACGATGATGAGGACGACGGGCCGCGCCCTTCCGGCGCCCGGCAAAGCGTCTGTGAGCCCCTCCGTCGAGCCGCTGCTCGGCGGCCTGTGAGCGAAAAACAGGGCACCGCTTGTTCGGTAGCGTGCCGAAGAAGGCCAAGAACCTGACCGCCGCGACCAGGCGGAAGGAGGCCGCAGGGAAGGCGGCCAAATACCAGAAGCTCCCGAAGGCGCCTCCCATGGTGTTGGCGTGATTACCCTTTCTTGTACTTTTTCTTTCTTGTTGATTCTTTCTGAGCTTCCTCTCTTTGTTTTTCTTGGCTTCGACCCGCTCTCTCTTGAAGTTGGCGCCGCCTCCTCATTGGGTGTCGGCGGAGACCTCCCACCACCCGCGAATCGATCCGGCGCCGACCTCCGGGAGGCGGGAGGCCAAGCAGGAGGTGCCGAGAGCGAGAAGCCGCCCGCATGGAGAAGGCGGATGCCGCCGCGTTGAAGAAGCTGTCATAGGTTGAGGCCGCTGCCGCGGCGAAGAAGCAGGCCGAAGAAGCCGCGCGCCGTCGGTCGGCGTTGTTCGTTGTCCCCTTAAACTCCGCGCCACCGCCACCAGAGTTTGTGGCCGGCTGGGGGAGCCGGCGACGAGCACCCGATCATGGAGAGGGACGGCGGCGATGTCATCATGCCGGACGTGACCGTGCCCCCGCCACCACCCTCTGAAGAGGCGCGAGACAAGCAGCCGGCGGACCTGCCGGTGCCACCAGCCGGAGACGAGATGGTGACTGGCCCGACTCCTGAGGTCCGCACACCATCACGCCGCCGGTTTGCAAAGGCGGCTTCAGCACCACGCCCGTTGGAAGTCGGCGCCGCAAGCTCTTCGATCTCAGATGCCGAGGCGACCAGCGCCCCGCCCGCTGATTGGGTGCGGGGAGGCGGGACGGGCCCTTTGAACCGGGCGATCCTGGACGTCCAAGGCAAACTCCGAGCCGAGGCCGACGCCCTGAAGCGGTGCAACCAAGCGTTCCTGGAGTAGCGAGCAGCCGTCCGGGTATACTTCTTGGTTCTTCATTTTTAATTCTTGTATTTCACTGTGAGGCGGCGCGGCTACCATAGTGTAATCCCGAGTTTGGGCGGCTCTTGAGGAGGTGGCACGAAACTTTAATTAACAAGCTCAGAGCACTAACATTATTTGACATCTTCACTATAGGATTATCATAACATTACATACGGCCGCCTTCAACTCCAAGGTCGAAGCTGAATCAACGGACCACCAACAGCCGGAAAGCGGAGTAAGTCTTTGTTTTGTTTCTCTGTGAGAGCGCGCTGGCGCACCAGGCTGTAGTCCCGAGATTGGGGCATTGCTGAGCAGACGGGCGGATCTCCAGCAACTATTCTTCTTCTTTGTTGGTATTGATAACTTCTTTTTCTGATGGGCGCTGGCGCACCATGGCTGTAGTCCTCGAGATTGGGTCATTGCTGAGCGATCGGGCGGATCTCCGACAACCATGCTTCTTCTTTGTTGGCTGCTGACCCCTTTTTCTTCTTCTACTTTTGCAGAGGCCAACACCGCCCTGCAGTAGCAGCTGGGCGAAGCCAACACCGCTCTGCGTGCCAAGGAGGCAGATTGCAGCAAGCTGGCTGAAGAGCGTGACCGGCTAGTCACGCAACTAGTGGAGCAGGCGGAGCTTCTCAAGAACACCCAGAAGGAGGCGAAGGACAAGGAGGCCGGTCTCCTTGCTGAGTTCGAGACTGAATGCTCCGCCTGAACCGATAAGGAGGCAATGCTGACTGCTGGCTTCGGCGGGATTGAAGACATGGTTTACGGTGAGCTTCCTTCTTTACTCTTTCTTCGAGCCGCCGACTTCTGATAAGGCCGGCTTCTTGTTTCTAATTTTGTCTTTTTTGCTTTCTGTTTGAGCATAATTCTTCGTTCCAATCAGGCCATCGAGACCGATCGCGAAGGGCGGAGGGTGGAAGGTGTGGAGATCGCTGCTGACGCCCCCCGGACCCTTAGCGAACAGCTTCTCAGCATCTGGGCCCGTCTTCGGCCGACTCATCGGATGCTGCGCCGTCTTCAACGTGTCGGCACCCAGGCAATCGCCGCCCTGTGGCCAGACATGCCGGCTCCACGTACACCCAGCCCGACTGCCGACTGGCGAGAGGTGGTGGCCGGCCGCATTGAGGCTTGGAAGGGTTCCTCGGCCCGGGCTGGGGCACGTCGGGCATTGGAGTTCGTCAAGGCATGGTACCCTGGGCTAAATCTAGCCTAGTTGGCCATGCTTTGACTGGAGGCCCAAGAGGAGCTGGTGGCGGTGGAGCGTGAACTTGTCGGTCTTGTGGCATGTCGCCGAAATACACCAACACCAGCGTCTTTGTTCTGAGCTGGCTGAGAGCAGCTTGGCGCCGCGAGAGTGGTTCGGGCTGAACCGGAGGATGGCGAGACTCGGCGAAGTGATCGACTCCAGCGACGAGGAGAAAGCGAGGAGGGCGGGGGAAAGCGAAGAGAGCGCCCGAGAGGTTGAAGCGGACGGCCAGCCTTAGCTCATTGCGCCTCGATAATGAAACAACGCCCGGCGAGCGGCTGCTCTTGAAAGCGACCAGCGAGGCTGACCGGCCGACCGCTCCACCAACCGGCACCACCGACTCCATCATTCCACCGAACCCGTCTGCTACTCCCTAGGCTGCCAATTTATCTTTGTTTTTACCTGCTTATCAGTCCCAACAAACTTTGTTAACATCGCACAATTCCACCCGCGGGGTGTATTTCAAACTTCTGTTGAATGCTAGCCAAGGGCCTTTTGATATGTAAATATGCTCGCCGAGTTCTATCTTTCCTTGCTTTCTCCTCCTTGGCTTTTTCCTTTGCCGCCTTCCCTCGGTTGTCGTCTTGCCAGCCGAACAGCCGCTCTGCGGACTGTGGCTAGGTCAAGTACTTAGCCACTTTCGGGAGGTGCTACCTCTTGAGCACTGCGTTGGTTTTCCCTTGAAGAGGAAAGAGTGATGCAGCAAAGTAGCGTAAGTATTTCCCTCAGTTTTTGTGAACCAAGGTATCAATCCAGTAGGAGGTTACGCGCGAGTCTCTCGCACCTACACAAACAAATAAATCCTCGCAACCAACGTGATAAGGGTTGTCAATCCCTACGGTCACTTACGAGTGAGATCGATAGATATGATAAGATAATATTTTTGGTATTTTTATGATAAAGATGCAAAGTAAAATAAAACAGCGGAAATAACTAAGTGTTGGAAGATTAATATGATGGAAGATAGACCGGGGCCATAGGTTTCACTAGTGGCTTCTCTCAAGAGCATAAGTATTTTACGGTGGGTGAACGAATTACTGTTGAGCAATTGACAGAATTGAGCATAGTTATGAGAATATCTAGGTATGATCACGTATATAGGCATCACATCCGAGACAAGTAGACCGACTCCTGCCTGCATCTACTACTATTACTCCATACATCGACCGCTATCCGGCATGCATCTAGAGTATTAAGTTCATAAGAGCGAGTAGCATGTAAGCAAGATGACATGATGTAGAGGGATAAATTTATGCAATATGATAAAAACCCCATCTTGTTATCCTCGATGGCAACAATACAATATGTGCCTTGCTGCCCCTCATCCTTTGGGAAAGGGCGCATAAGATTAACCCAAAGCTAAGCACTTCTCCTATTGCAAGAAAGATCAATCTAGTAGGCCAAACCAAACTGATAATTGAAGAGACTTGCAAAGATAACCAATCATACATAAAAGAATTCAGAAGATTCAAATATTGTTCATAGATAAACTTGATCATAAACCTACAATTCATCGGTCTCAACAAACACACATAAAGAAGATTACATCAAATAGATCTCCACAAGAGAGGGGAGAACATTCTATTGAGATCCAAAAGAGAAGAAGCCATCTAGCTAATAACTATGGACCCGAAGGTTTGAGGTAAACTACTCACACTTCATCGGAGGGCTATGGTGTTGATGTAGAAGCCCTCCATGATCGATGCCCCTTCGTGAACTCGAACAGGCCCCAAGATGGGATCTCATGGGTACAAAAGGTTGCGGCGGTGGAATTAGGTTTTGGCTCCGTATCGATCGTTTGAAGTGCGTGAGGTATATATAGGAGGAAGAATGCGTCGGTGGAGCAACATGGGGCCCACGAGGGTGGAGGCGAACACAGGGGGTGGCGCACCCCCCTACATCGTGGCTTCCTGGAAGCTTCCTTGACGTAGGGTCAAAGTCTCCTGGATCATGTTCGTTCCAAAAATCACGTTCCCGAAGGTTTCATTCCGTTTGGACTCCGTTCGATATTCTTTTTCTGCGAAACTCTGAAATAGGCAAAAAAACAACAATTCTGGGCTGGGCCTCCGGTTAATAGGTTAGTCCCAAAAATAATATAAAAGTGAGCCCAATCATGTCCAAAACAGAAGATAATATAGCATGGAGCAATCAAAAATTATAGGTAAATGATAAAAAACAGAATTTTTGATGTGGAATGCTACTTGGCATAATTCCAATGTAGTTCTTCTTAATTGTGGTATGAATATGCAGATCCGAAAGATTCAAGATAAAAGTTCAATATTGACATAAAAATAATAATACTTCAAGCATACTAACTAAGCAATTATGTCCTCTCAAAATAACATGGCCAAAGAAAGTTCATCCCTACAAAATCATATAGTTTGGTCATGCTCCATTTTCGTCACACAAGAATGCTCTCATCATGCACAACCCGATGACAAGCCAAGCAATTGTTTCATACTTTAGTAATCTCAAACTTTATACACCTTCACGCAATACATGGCGTGAGCCATGGATATAGCACTATGGGTGGAATAGAGTATAATGATGGGGTTATGTGGAGAAGACAAAAAGGAGAAAGTCTCACATCAACGAGGCTAATCAATGAGCTATGGAGATGCCCATCGATTGATGTGAATGCAAGGAGTAAGGATTGCCATGCAGCGGATGCACTAGAGCTATAAATATATGAAAGCTCAACAAAAGAAACTAAGTGGGTGTGCATCAACTTGCTTGCTCATGAAGACCTAGGGCACTTGAGGAGGCCCGTTGTTGGAATATACAAGCCAAGTTCTATGATGAAAAATTCCCACTAGTATGTGAAAGTGACAAAGCGAGAGACTCTCTATCATGAAGATTATGGTGCTACTTTGAAGCACAAGTGTGGTAAAAGGATAGTAGCATTTTCCCTTTTTATTTCTCCTTTTTTTGGGCCTTCTTTTTTTTTGCCTTTCTCTTTTTTTTGGGACAATGCTCTATTAAATGATGATCATCACACTTCTATTTATTTACAACTCAATGATTACAACTCGATACTAGAACAAGGTATGACTATCTGAATGCCTCCGTGATGTGCGAGATATGCAATGAACCAAGAGTGACATGTATGAAAGAATTATGAGCGGTGGCTTTGCCACAAATACTATGTCAACTACATGATCATGCTAAGCAATATGACAATGATGAACGTGTCATGATAAACGAAACGGTGGAAAGTTGCATGGCAATATATCTCGGAATGGCTATGGAAATGCCATAATAGGTAGGTATGGTGGTTGTTTTGAGGAAGATATAAGGAGGTTTATGTGTGAAAGAGCGTATCATATCACGGGGTTTGGATGCACCGGCGAAGTTTGCACCAACTCTCAATGTGAGAAAGGGCAATGCACGGTACCGAAGAGGCTAGCAATGATGGAAAGGTGAGTGTCGGTGTCAAAACCGGCGGATATCGGGTAGGGGGTCCCGAACTGTGCGTCTAGGCGGATGGTAACAGGAGACAAGGGACACGATGTTTTTACCCAGGTTCGGCCCCTCTCGATGGAGGTAAAACCCTACTCCTGCTTGATTAATATTCATGATATGGGTAGTACAAGAGTAGATCTACCGCGAGATCAGAGGGGCTAAACCCTAGAAGCTAGCCTATGGTATGATTGTTGTTCGTCCTATGGACTAAAACCATCCGGTTTATATAGACACCGGAGAGTTCTAGGGTTGTTTATCCGACCGGGTGGCTTCCTTATTTTTTGATTGCGGGGGCTCTAAGGCCTCCTCATCAAATTCCGGCAGTAATTTTCGCTTCTGATAGCTCTTTGTGTGGCGACTATCGCCGTATTTGTCTGCGGTGTTGAGTACATTGCTCCATCTAATTCTGAGTGCATCCTCCGCTGTTTTGAGCTTCTGCTTCTGCTTTTTCAGGCTACGCACAGTGGCGATGAACCTTTTGTGGAGGTTCTTCTGCTCCACAACTTATGCAGCGTGGTCGTCCGGATTTATTATCTTCGCCGGGGCGGGTTGTTCGGTTTGTTTATCCAAGTTGCCCTGTTAGGACGGTTTCTTGATGGCATGTTAAATGCGTCCGCCCGGTTAGCCCTGCTCTGTGGCTGGAGTGCTGTATGGCTGATGTCTCTGTCGAGGTGGGGTTTGGGGCGGCGCTTACGCCGCTTTGACTTCTTTTAGAGAGCGATCCTCGTTCGTCCTTGTTCCTTGTAAATCGTTTCTTTTAGGTGTGTCCACCATGTATACATCGTGAGATGAGGTGGTTGTCCGGTGCCCTATAGGCGCTGGTTCTGTTGTCTCCTACATCGTCGTCCATACCGTCGATGTCTTGAATCAAAGTCCAGCATGTCGGTTAAATCGTCGGCGGTGACTCTGAAGTGGGTGGTGGGTGGGCGTCGAATTTCTTCGTCGTCCACATCCCAATCTGCCGGTCATAATCCGGCAGGACTCTCGACAAAGAGAGACCTTAGTGAATTGAGAATGTCGCCGAAGGCGAGTCTTTGAAAAGATGTCTCTGGCGAACTCCATTATCGGCGCTCGATCGGATTCGATTGGCGGGCGTGGAAGATTGGAGTCGAGAGGAGTCGGCACCATGGAGTCACGGGCCCGCGAAGGACAAGGCTGGTATTCGGCTCGATCGCCGTAGAGATTGCAGCCCCGGCGGTGTCCAGCCACCCGTCCTCGATTGGAGCGATCGGCTCGAGCTAAAGTCGGGCGGTCCGAGTCGACCTCCATGGCACTATTCGGTGGCGAGCTAAATCATGCCCATCGTGCGGTCGGCTCGCTCGGTGTGGCTCGGATCCGTCGAAGGTCAAGTCTCCACAGACGTCGACCATGTAGTTTAAACTTCCAAATATGACTGATGGCGAGGCGTAGCTTCGATCTGCTCCGGATGGCCAGCGAATTGGCCGCGATGCAAAGCCGCGAATCACGAAGATCTATCCGGGAGAAAAGTCTCACCCTGGACCGCATCGTTGTTGATGATCGAAGGAGCCATCGGGCCTAAAGATGGCGACGGAGGAACTCTCAATGAAAGCACCAATGTCGGGGTCAAAACCGGCGGATCTCGGGTAGGGATTCGGCTGTGCGTCTAGGCGGATGGTAACAGGAGACAAGGGACACGATGTTTTACCCAGGTTGGGCCCTCTCGATGGAGGTAAAACCCTACTCCTGCTTGATTAATATTGATGATATGGGTAGTACAAGAGTAGATCTACCACGAGATCATAGAGGCTAAACCCTAGAAGCTAGCCTATGGTATGATTGTTGTTAGATCCTCGGACTACAACCCTCCGGTTTATATAGACACGGAGAGGGCTAGGGTTACTTGAGTCGGTTACAATGGGAGGAGATCTACATATCTGTATCCCCAAGCTTGCCTTCCACGCCAAGGAAAGTCCCATCCGTACAGGGCGAAGTCTTCAATCTTGTATCTTCATAGTCTAGGAGTCGGCCAAAGGTTATAGTCCGGCTATCCGGACACCCCTAATCGAGGACTCCTCGGTAGCCCTGAACCAGGCTTCAATGACGAGCGAGTCCGGTAGCATGATTGTCTTCGACATTGCAAAGCGGGTTCCTCCTCTGAATACTTCATCGAAGATTTTGAACACAAGGATAGTGTCGGCTCTGCAAAATAAGTTCCACATACCACCGTAGAGAGAATAATTTTACACAAATCCAACCTCTTGGCGTATTCAGAGTGTGACATCACACCACGACCAAGCCTTTATTGGAATCGTTTTCCTATCCCACCTCGGTAGCGTTTAGCGGCGGTTTCCTTAGCACGTCTTGTCAAGCGAGATCGTGTCCCTTATTCAGGATTCTCATCAATACAGGCGTGGGTAACCCAATCGTGCCCGTTGGTATGTCTCCTCAATCGGCGAGTCCCCAAGCGGTCACGGGGAGGGCTCTTGGTATTCAACCTCTTTATAAAGAGACCAAGGCTCTACTCCTTTCTTTCAATCTCAATCGAATCCGCCTCTCACCTCGAGTTCCAACACCCAAAGCTCCAGATTCATGCGCCGGACCTTCGATGATGTCCGGCTCGACCTTCAAGGCGATGTATGCCTTCGCCGTTCTGAGAAGAAGGCGTGTTAAAGCTAAGAGATGCGGTATCTAACGGCGAAATCCGCATAGGCTGCCTGCTCAAGGGCAGGTTATTCCCACCCAAGCCTGGCGAGGCGTGGTGTTCGCGTCTCATTTCCTTGAGGCTAGGCTTCCCGCGGACCCCTTCGTGAGGGCTCCTATTTTATTATGGGCTGGAATTTCACGACTTGGCTCTGGAGTCCATCCTCCACATCTCATCGTTCATTGTCGTGTGCGAAGCCTTCCTCCGTATTACTCCTCACTTGGATTGTGGCTTAAGACCTTCAAAGTAGAGCTGAAGATGATCGAGGGCAGCCTTGAGTCGGAGGTGCTGTTATAAGCAAGAATCTTGGCGCTCCATGGCCGAGGCTATTTCAAGAGGAGTTCAGCTTATGGCAGCAGAGTGGTTTTATATCACAGCTCCCGGGGCACCAAGTGGGTGGTGCCACCTGCCTTTCACTCGGCTCCCCACCACAGCTAGCGTCATGGGTCAATAAAGGGTTTAGCGGGGGCCGTCCAGGGCGTGCCCTTGTTGCGAGGCCGCATTCGAGATCTCCTAGAAAGAGACATCAATCTGGTCGTAGTAGCGCGAGTCATGTTGATTCGCGCACCCTGCCTGCAAGCGTCACCCCCTCACTTTGTGGGAGTTTAATCCGGAGGACCACGAGCCCTCAACATTTCTGGCGCGGCGCCCATGGAGATGTACAAATTCTTCTTTGGATCACAAGCAATGTGTCCAAACTCAACCGAGGGGCAGGTCTGAGCTGCAATCGCCGGATACTCAAGTAAGTAGCCCATGCCGGACCACGCTATCCGTATATTTATCATAAAATTGCCCTTAAAGAGTTGTCCCTTAAGCAGGAGGCGAATAGCAAAAGCAAAGCTAATCGGCGTCCGTCCCCCTCTGTGAGACCACGCCGGATCCGTGTTAACGAGGATCTTTGGAGGTTGCGCCTTTGGAAGAAGGGAAGGGGGAACAAGGAAGCTACCGCCACCCCGAAGGAGGCTGTCGGGAAAGGAGAATCGAGAATTCCTCTATCCGAGGGAAGAAGAGGACCGCCTCTGAAGACTTGGAGACCATGGTCTCAAAGCGGGGAAGAAATCTTCGTCGAGAGGTCCTGCGCCGGGGATGCCTCGGCGCCTTTGTGCCCCAAGGGATCAGCCCTCCACCAAGCCGTAAGTAGAGAGGGAGTTTTAAAATGAGAGACATCCTTGTTTTATTTACGAGGAAGATAACGAAATTTTACCTTGTAGTTCGGATCTCAGCCCTTCTCGTGAGCTCATCTTGAGGATCTTCGTGGGAGATGATGGAGGCGGAGCGCCTCCCCTGCCGTACCGCCTTGCGGCGGCGGCGACCTGAGGTGTAAATCACGGAGGTTTCTCCAAATCTGGCAGGGCGGAAGGTAGTCGTATGGCCCCCAAAGCCCTCCGTGTCCGGCCTTGAAAAAGGCCATCGGACGAGTCGGCACCATCCGGTGCAGTCGGTCGGAGCTGAAGGATCTACTCGGCGAGTGTCTATCTCGAGAAGAACACCGTGCGTTGATGGGTATGGTGATTGAAAGATTCCATCCAGCGGAGGCGGGTTGAGCAGGGCCGTCGGGAGTTCTTGACAGTTTTGAGTCTGCGAAATGATGTACCTTTTGACAGTTCCGCATATATAAGATGCACCTGTGTAGATAGTAGCCCTGAGACTCGTGCATTGTCAAAAATGACGGCGCGCCGAGGATCATAATCCAGGTATAATATGCGCCCTTCCTATGTAGGTGGCGAAGTGTCGGTGGCTAGCGGATGATGGATTCCGAGCTAAGCGGCAACAGCGTGGCAGATCCGACATCGCTTGTCTACAAGCGGCAGCGAGCACAAGGTATGTAATTTCTCCGAAGACACCTGGTAAGAGGGCTTGATGCCGTATCTTACAACATGTGTGCTACGGAGATGGTGCGCTGCCATGGAGAACCTTGGTGAAATTGCCGAGCCAAGGAGCAGGCCAGGAAGCGATCGGCTGCCTTAAAAGCGGTGAAGAGGTGAAGGCGAACAGGCTGCTCACTGCCGAAGCAAGAAGGAAATGGCGAGATGGCTATGAAGTTGAAGAATGCTGCCGACGCTGCAAGCTTCTTGAAAAAAAGAAGATCGGCGGAACAGAAGGACCTGGAGAAGGCCACTACCGAGGCCAAGGATACTCGCTCTGCGATGAGAGCTATGAAGGAGGAGCTACGTCAGGCCGGAGATATCCTGGCTGGAAAGCCCTTTATGTTGCGGATGAAGTTTGGGGATCCTAAATATGCTCTGTTGGACCGACTGTGGAGTGCGGCGGACACTTATCTGAACTTGGCGGCGAGTGCCGCGGACGCGGACGAACACTTCCGAGATCAAAAGGATCACGAAGTGGAAAAGCTTTTTTGGTTGCAGTTCCACAATCCAGAGCGCCCACTTCCATTAACGATCGTTTGGCGCATGGCGGAGCTGAATAGGTTATCCGGACTCGCCATGAAGTATGTCGTGAGTCATCTGTGGCGGAAAGGCCCGAGCGAAGAGTTATTTTAGCTCGGTGCAGCGGTTCCTTGGTGCGGTGCCGCATATCAATACAATGAAGAGGTCGGCGTGCATAGAGGGGTGCGGATGGCTCTTGCCGTGTCAATACATCTTGGCGGAGATGAAGGCCATCCTTGTTGCATCCCAAGATTGGACGGGGCTGAGTACTGCCGAGCACTATTTTCAGGAAGTTCTGCAGGCGCTCGTTTAATAGAGGCAGCGGTGCTCGAAGGATATTATGTTCAAATAACATGTATTATTGTAAAACAATGTTTGAGGAATATAAAAGCTTTTTATACTTGTGCCTTCAAAATTAAAATACCTCAATGCGATCGTTAATGTATATGTGTATATAACTGAAAGATGGGAGTCTTGACTTATTACGCATATAATGCGGGGTGTTATGAAAGCGCATTTCACATGATCCAATGTCTTGGTCCTATTAAGGAGGTGATAGCGCGCGAACTAAACAACGGACTATAATGCTTTATCACTTTCACTTAGCCATAGGAGTTTGGCGGTGGGGCTACTATATAGCCCCTAAGGGCACGCGCTCACCCAATTCGGCGCGTGTGTGCTGGCAGAAGCAGTCCCGTTAATCGGAGAATCCTAAAGATTCCGGCGGGTCATCAGTGGTTGACCAGTCTCACGCTATATCATGACATTCAGTTTTGGCTTTCTCTCTTGAGGTGCTCGCTTTGGCGAACGAGGAACTGTCGCGATAGTTCTCCTGGTGCCGCCTTAGCGATAAGCGGGCGTAAGGCAGCAAAACACAGGGCGGGCAAACCCAACATTTGACCAAAGACATGATTGAGCTGATGCATATAAGGCCAAACTTCATGAAGCGAAAACTCCCTAAGGTATTCGGTCTTTATGAAAGCGGGCTGAACAACGCCCTTAGTAATAAGCCCTGGTGTCAGTGCAGCAAAATTCTGGCGTGGCCCCATGCCAAGGCGCCAGCCTCCTCCTCGGTTATACCAAGCTGGGGATGTGTATCAACAAGAGTCGGTGAAAAAGGTTTACGAGGTCTTAATCTAAAAAGAATCCTTGGAGCAGGTCCCTCTCTGCGTCTGCGCTGTGTCTCCGTTGTGCCGTATCACGGGCGGGTGTAGCGGTGTTCATCTGTAAAGAGAGGAACTTAGTTGAAAAAGACCGTGCGAAAATGTATGTTATATTAAATAAACAAAGTATAATTCAAAAATGAGTAAAATTGAGCTTTATTGTCCCTTGTTGTACATCATGCGGAGCCCTTATGCGAGGGTATGCTGCTAGTAAGCTCTTGTATGTTTATGCGGACTCGTCTAGCCATGTCCGAGTCTGAACGACCTGTTTAGGTGCTTTGGTTAGTGAAGCGGTTTAGTGTGTGGCTGCCAAGGCAGCCCACAGATCTTCTAACGCTCGAGGAACACTCGATATTTCCTTTAATGAGATGATGCCTCATGGACCGGGCATTTTAAGTGTAAGAGATGCATAATGCGGTATTGCGTTAAAAGCGGTAGCTTAGCGTCGAGTAGTGCTTGATAGCTACTTGTAAATGGGGCGATGTGGAAGGTTAGATTTTCGCGGCGGAAGTTGTCGGGGGCGAACATCACTTCTAGCAGGAAGTACCCGTACAATGGGCATCTGGGCTGGCGTTACCCTTGAAAGGAAGTGTTGCTATGGCGAATTTTGTTGGGTTTATCCCCATTTTGCGGATTGTGTCACGATATAGCAGGTTTAGACCCCTGCCGCCGTCCATTAGGACTTGTGTAAAGTGGAGTCCGTTAATTATCGGATCTAATATCAAGGCAGTCCAGCCTACGTTCGGATACTTATAAGTAATCTGATGGTGAAGGTGATTGGTTTTAACAACCGATGGCGGGACTCCTCGAGATAGGCCGTATGTACGTATCTCTATAGGCGCCACTCTGTTTTCCCTTTTGTCATGTGAAGTGAGTTTCTGTTTTGACTTCTTGTGGGAAATTCTTTTGTTTTCGGTGCTCTGCTTGTGGGGTTCGTCATCGTCTTCGCTTGGTGTGTCGAGCCTTGTGTTGGCGTTGAGTTTGCGGATTGCTTGAAGACCAAAAATCTCTGTGGGTATGGTTTGCGGGCTTCCGAAATCTTGTGGATTTGGCATATCTTGTCCAAGATTTTGTTTAGGTTAGATAGCCGTCCTGTTATCCTTGAGGGCAGCTTTTTTGATTCTGCCGAGAGCTTTTGAATCCGGCGTTGGCTGCCGTGCTCGTCGGGCTGTTTCCCTTGGTCCGGCGCTGGTCCTTGCTGCGTTGCGGTTTCTGTTTCCATCCCTAACCCGGATGTACTTGGGTCCTTTGATGCTGCATCTTGCCAACCAGCTATCCTCTCTGCATAAAAGCAGGTCATGAGGCTTGTTAATCGGCCATTGTTCTTGGATTTTCTTGGCGAGGTGTCAGCGAGCCATTCGTCTCGAGCAGCTGTGTTTGAAAGCTGCTAAGGCTTTGGCGTCCGGAAAATCGACTATCTGGTTCTTTTAGTAAGAAATCTGTTCGAGTTTCGGGCTGACTCTACGGGTTGTTGAGTTATATGACTTAAATCGTACGCATCCGGAGGTCGGACATAGGTCCCTTGAAAATTTGCGAAAAGCATCCTCGAGCTCTTCCCAACTTCAATGGTGTTTTCGGAAGGCTTTTAAGCCAATGCGGGCTGGCCCTTTGAGCTTGAGGGTAAGTATTTTATGGCGTGGAAGTCGTCTCCTCGGCCATGTGTATGTGGAGGATATGATCCTCAATCCAGACTCGAGTCATTGTTCCGTCGTATGCCTATATGTTTATGGGCTTGAATCCGCTGAAATTCATGGTCTAGCACCTCATTGGTGAAACATAGGGGTATCACGGCACCCTATGCTTGGGTGTGCCGTGTTGTTCGGATATTTGTTGTGTTGCATTGCTTTCTAGAGCTTGCTTTCTTGGCCCGTAGATAGATCTGGTTGGGCCATCTTTGTGATCTGAATCCTTGGGTGGATCGCGTCTTTGGCTTAGAGTGCGGCGCCGTTTGCGCTCTATGTTAGCCATGGGGTTGTTTATCCGACCGGGTGGCTTCCTTATTTTTGATTGCGGGGCTCTAAGGCCTCCTCATCAAATTCGGCAGTAATTTTAAGCGGATAGCTCTTTGTGTGGCGGTATCGCCCGTGTTTGTCTGCGATGTTGAGTACTTTGCTCCATCTAATTCTGAGTGCATCTTCCGCTGTTTTGAGCTTCGCTTACCTTTTTTCAGGCTACAGCGGTGGTAGCGAACCTTTGTGGAGGCTCTTCTGCTCCGACAACTTGTCGGCGTGAGGTCGTCCGGACTATTATCTTCGCTGAGGGCGGGTTGTTCGGTTTGTTTATCAAGTTGCCTGTTAGGACGGTTGCTTGATGGCATGTTAAATAAATCCGCCGGTTCATACCTTTCTGTGGCTGGAGTGCGTATGGCTGTTGTCTCTGTCGAGGTGGGGTTTGGGCGGCGCTTACGCGCCGCTTTGACTTCTTTTAGAGAGCGATCCTCGTTCGTCCTTGTTCCTTGTCGTCATTTCTTTTAGGTGTGTCCACCATGTATACATCGTGAGATGAGGTGGTTGTCCGGTGCCCTATAGGCGTTGGTTCCTGTTTGTCTCCTACATCGTCGTCCATACCGTCGATGTCTTCGGAGTCAAAGTCCAGCATGTCGGTTAAATCGTCGACAGCAGCTACAAAGTGGGTGGTGGGTGGGCGTCGAATTTCTTCATCGTCCGCATCCCAATCCTGCCGGTCATAATCCGGCCAGGACTCTCGACAAAGAGAGACCTTAGTGAATTCAGAATGTCACCGAAGGCGAGTCTTTGAAAGATGTCATGGCGGCGAACTCCATGATCGGCGCCCGTCGGATCGATTAGCGTAGCGGAAGATTGAGTCGGGAGAAGTCCGGCACCTTGGAGTCACGGGCCGCGAGAGGACAAGGCTGGTATTGGCTCGATCGCCGTGAGATTGCAGCCCGGCGGTGTCCAGCCACCCATCCTCGATTAGCATGATCGGCTCGAGCTAAGGTCGGGCGGTCCGCAATGCGACCTCGAGGGCACTATTGGCGGCACAACTAAATCATGCCCATCGTGACAGTGCGGCTCGCTCGGCTGTGGCTCGGATCCGTCGAAGGTCAAGTCTCCGCGGACGTCAGCCATGTAGTTTAAACTTCCAAATATGACCTGATGGCTAGCGTAGCTTTCGATCTGCTCCAGATGGCCAAGCGAATTGGCCCGCAGTGCAAAGCCACTGAATACGAAGATCTGTCCGGGGAGAAAAGTCTCACCCTGGACCGCATCGTTGTTGATGATCGGAGGAGCCATCGGGCCTAAAGATGACGACACAGAGGAACTCTCAATGAAAGCACCAATGTCGGTGTCAAAACCGGCGGATCTCGGGTAGGGGTCCCGAACTGTGCGTCTAGGCGGATGGTAACAGGAGACAAGGGACATGATGTTTTTACCCAGGTTCGGGCCCTCTCGATGGAGGTAAAACCCTACTCCTGCTTGATTAATATTGATGATATGGGTAGTACAAGAGTAGATCTACCACGAGATCATAGAGGCTAAACCCTAGAAGCTAGCCTATGGTATGATTGTTGTTCGTCCTATGGACTAAAACCCTCCGGTTTATATAGACCTTTGGAGAGGGCTAGGGTTACAGAGTCGGTTACAATGGGAGGAGATCTACATATCCCTATCGCCAAGCTTGCCTTCACGCCAAGGAAAGTCCCATCCGGACATGGGGCGAAGTCTTCAATCTTGTATCTTCATAGTCCGAGTCCGGCCAAAGGTTATAGTCCGGCTATCCGGACACCCCTAATCCAGGACTCCCTCGGTAGCCTGAACAGGCTTCAATGACGGCGAGTCGGGCGCAGATTGTCTTCGACATTGCAAGGCGGGTTCCTCCTCCGAATACTTCATAGAAGATTTTGAACACAAGGATAGTGTCGGCTCTGCAAAATAAGTTCCACATACCACCGTAGAGAATAATTTTACACAAATCCAACCTCTTTGGCGTATTTAGCGTGACATCACCTGCAGCCAAGCCTTTATTGAATCGTTTTACTATCCCACCTCGGTAGCGTTTAGCGGCGGTTTCCTTAGCACGTCTTATCGAGCGAGATCGTGTCCCTTATTCAGGGATTCTCATCAATACGGGCGTGGGTAACCAAATCGTGCCCGTTGGTATGTCTCCTCAATCGAAGGCGAGTCCCAAACAGTCACGGGGAGGGCTCTTGGTATTCAACCTATTTATAGAGAGACCAAGGCTCTACTCCTTTCTTTCAATCTCAATCGAATCCGCCTCTCACCTCGAGTTCCAACACCAAAAGCTCCAGATTCAGGCGCTTCGGACCTTCGATGATGTCCGACTCCGACCTTCAAGGCCAGTGGATGCCTTCCTTCGTTACAGAAGAAGACGTGCTAAAGCTAAGAGATGCCAGGTATCTAACCGGCGAAATCCCGCATAGGCTACCTGCTCAAGGGCAGGTTATTCCCACTCCCAAGCTGGCGAGGCGTGGTGTTAGCGTCTCATTTCCTTGAGGCTAGGCTTCCAGCGGACCCCTTCGTGAGGGCTCTGTTTTATTATGGGCTAGAATTTCACGACTTGGCTCGGAGACCATCCTCCACATCTCATCGTTCATTGTGGGTGTGCGAAGCCTTCCTCCGTATTACTCCTCACTTTGGATTGTGGCTTAAGACCTTCAAAGTAGAGCTGAAGATGATCGAGGGGCAACCTTGAGTCTGGAGGTGCTGTTATAAGCAAGAATCTTGGCGCTCCATGGCGAGGGCTCTTTCAAGAGGAGTTTAGCTTATAGCAGCGGGTGGTTTTTATCACAGCTCCCAAGGGCACCAAGTGGGTGGCGCCACCTGCCTTTCGCTCGGGTCCCCCACCACAGCTAGCGTCATGGGTCAATAAAGGTTTTAACTGGGGGCCGTCCAAGGACGTGCCCTTGTTGCAGGGCCGCATTCGAGATCTCCTAGAAAGAGACATCAATCTGGTCGTAGTGACGCAAGTTAAACCCTAGAAGCTAGCCTATGGTATGATTGTTGTTCGTCCTACGGACTAAAACCCTCTGTTTTATATAGACAACGGAGAGGGCTAGGGTTACACAGAGTCGGTTACAATGGGAGGAGATCTACATATCTGTATCGCCAAGCTTGCCTTCCACGCCAAGGAAAGTCCCATCCGGACACGGGACGAAGTCTTCAATCTTGTATCTTCATAGTCCAGGAGTCCGGCCAAAGGTTATAGTCCGGCTATCCGGACACCCCCTAATCCAGGACTCCCTCAGTGAGAGTGAGTATAATCCATGGACTCAACATTAGTCATAAAGAACTCACATACTTATTGCAAAAATCTACAAGTCATCAAAAACCAAGCACTGCGCGCATGCTCCTAGGGGGGTAGATTGGTAGGAAAAGACCATCGCTCGTCCCCGACCGCCACTCATAAGGAGGATAATCAAAGAACACTTCATGTTTCAAATTTGTTACATAACGTTTACCATACGTGTATGCTACGGGACTTGCAAACTTCAACACAAGTATTTCTAAAATTCACAACTACTCAACTAGCATAACTTTGATATCACTACATCCATGTCTCAAAACAATCATCAAGCATCAAACTTCTCTTAGTATTCAACACACTCATAAGAAAGTTTTAATATTCTGAATACCTAGCATATTAGGATTATTAATTACCATGCTATTTAAGACTCTCAAAATAATCTAAGTGAAGCATGAGAGACCAAAAGTTTCTATAAAACAAATCCACCACCGTGCTCTAAAAGATATAAGTGAAGTACTAGAGCAAAAACTATATAACTCAAAAGACATAAGTGAAGCACATAGAGTATTCTAATAGTTTCCGAATCACGTGTGTCTCTCTCAAAAGGTGTGTACAGCAAGGATGATTGTGGTAAACTAAAATCAAAGACTCAAATCATACAAGGCGCTCCAAGCAAAACACATATCATGTGGTGAATAAAATATAGCTCAAGTAAAGTTACCGATGGAAGTAGGCGAAGCAGGGGATGCCTTCGGGGCATCCCCAAGCTTTAACTTTTGGTATCCTTAGATTATCTTGGGGGTGCCATGGGCATCCCAAGCTTAAACTCTTGCCACTCCTTGTACCATAATCCATCAAATCTTTCACCCAAAACTTGAAAACTTCACAACACAAAACTTAGAGAAAATCTCGTGAGCTCCGTCGTGAAAGAAAACAGAAGACCACTTCAAGGTACTGTAATGAACTCATTCTTTATTTATATTGGTGTTAAACCTACTGTATTCCAACTTCTCTATGGTTTATAAACTATTTTATTAGCCATAGATTCATCAAAATAAGCAAACAACACACGAAAAATAGAATCTGTCAAAAACAGAACAGTTTGTAGTAATCTGTAACTAACGCAAACTTATGGAACTCCAAAAAATCAGCCAAAATATAAAGACCTAGACAATTTTTTATTTATCAGCAACAATTGGAATCAATATTTTATCATGTTCTGGTGATTTTTAACAATTATTTTAAATGAGCAGAAAGTTTCGGAATTTTACGCAAGATCAAATAACTATCATCCAAGAAGATCCTATAGGTTTAACTTGGCACAAACACTAATTAAAACATAAAAAAACATCTAACCAGAGGCTAGAACAAATATTTATTCCTAAATAGAAGCAAAAAGCAAAAAAACTAAAAATAAAATTGGGTTGCCTCCCAACATGCGCTATCGTTTAACGCCCCTAGCTAGGCATAAAAGCAAAGATAGATCTAGGTATTGCCATCTTTGGTAGGCAATCCATAAGTGGCTCTCATGATAGATTCATATGTTAATTTTATTTTCTTCCTAGGGAAGTGTTCCATGTCTTTATTTAATGGAAATTGGAATCTAATATTCCCTTCCTTCATATCAATAAGTGCACCAATCGTTCTAAGGAAAGTTCTACCAAGAATAATAGGGCATGAAGGATTGCAATCTATATCAAGAACAATAAAATCTACGGGCACATAGTTCCTATTTGCAACAATAAGAACATCATTAATTCTTCCCATAGGTTTCTTAATAGTGGAATCCGCAAGGTGCAAGTTTAAAGAGCAATCATCAAAATAACGGAAACCTAGCAAATCACATAAAGTCTTTGGAATCGTGGAAACACTAGCACCCAAATCACACAAAGCATAGCATTCATGATCTTTAATCTTAATTTTAATAGTAGGTTCCCACTCATCATAAAGTTATCTAGGGATAGAAACTTCCAACTCAAGCTTTTCTTCATAAGATTGCATCAAAGCATCAATGATATGTTTGGTAAAAGATTTCTTTTGACTATAAGCATGAGGAGAATTTAGCACGGATTGCAACAAGGAAATACAATCTATCAAGAGCAATTATCATAATGAAATTCCTTGAGATCCAAAATAGTGGGTTTATTAACATCTAATGTTTTTATTTCTTCAATCCCACTTTTATCAATTTTAACATCAAGATCTAAAAACTCCGAATTTTTGGAATGCCTTCTAGGTAAAGGTGGATCATATCCAGTCCCATCATTATCAAGATTCATATTGCAAAACAAAGATTTAATAGGGGACACATCAATAACTTTTAGATCTTCATCTTTATTTTCATAGAAATTTGAAGAACACGCTTTCATAAAACAATCTTTCTTAGCACGCATCCTAGCGGTTCTTTCTTTGCACTCATCAATGGAAATTCTCATGGCTTTGAGAGACTCATTGATATCATGCTTAGAGGAATAGATCTAAGTTTTAAAGAATCAACATCAAGAGAAATTCTTTCAACGTTCCTAGCCAATTCATCAACTTTAAGCAATTTCTCTTCAAGCAAAGCATTGAAATTCTTTTGCGAATTCATAAACTCTTTAACACTAGTCTCAAATTCAGAGGGCATCTTATTAAAATTTCCATAAGAATTGTTGTAGGAATTACCATAATTATTTGAGGAATTGCTAGGATAAGGCCTAGGATTAAAGTTTCCTCTATACGCGTTGTTACCAAAATTATTCCTACCAACGAAATTCACATCCAAAGATTCATTATTATTCTCAATCAAAGTAGACAAGGGCATATCATTAGGATCAGAAGAAAAACTTTTACTAGCAAATAATTTCATAAGTTCATCCATCTTTCCACACAAAACATTAATTTCTTCTATTGCATGCACTTTTTTATTAGTAGATCTTTCAGTGTGCCATTGAGAATAATTAACCATAATATTATCTAGGAGTTTAGTTGCTTCTCCTAAAGTGATTCCTATAAAAGTGCCTCCTGCGGCTGAATCTAAAAGATTTCTAGAATCAAAATTCAATCCGGCATAATTTTTTTTATAATCATCCACAAATTCAAACCATGTGTAGGGCAATTACGTATCATTAATTTCATTATGTCCCAAGCTTGTGCAACATGTTCATGATCAAGTTTCTTAAAATTCATAATATCGTTTCTAAGAGAGATAATCTTGGCGGGAGGAAAATACTTAGAGATAAAAGCATCTTTGCACTTATTCCAAGAATCAATACTATTTTTAGGCAAAGACGAAAACCAAGCTTTAGCACGATCTCTAAGCGAAAAAGGAAATAGCTTCAATTTAACAATATCATTGTCAACATCTTTCTTCTTTTGCATATCATACAAATCAACGAAGCTATTTAGATGAGTAGCGGAATCTTCACTCGGAAGGCCGGCGAATTGATATTTCATGACAAGATTCAACAAATCAGCATTGATTTCACAAGATTCAGTATTGGTAAGAGGATCAATCAGAGTGCTAAGGAAATCATTATTGTTAGTATTGGTAAAGTCACATAATTTGGTATTATCTTGAGCCATCATGACAAGCAAGCAATCCAACACACGAACAAACAAAAAGCAAGCGAAAAAGAGGCGAATGAAAAAGAGAGGGCAAATAAAACGGCAAGGGTGAAATGGGGGAGAGGGAAACGAGAGGCAAATGGCAAATAATGTAATGCGGGAGATAAGGGTTTGTGATGGGTACTTGGTATGTTAACTTTTGCGTAGACCTCCCCGGCAACGGCGCCAGAAATCCTTATGGCTACCTTTTGAGCACAGCGTTGGTTTTCCCTTGAAGAGGAAAGGGTGATGCATCAAAGTAGCGTAAGTATTTCCCTCAGTTTTTGAGAACCAAGGTATCAATCCAGTAGGAGGCTACGCGCGAGTCCCTCGCACCTACACAAACAAATAAATCCTCACAACCAACGCGATAAGGGGTTGTCAATCCCTACATGGTCACTTACAAGAGTGAGATCTGATAGATATGATAAGATAATATTTTTGGTATTTTTATGATAAAGATGCAAAGTAAAATAAAACAACGGAAATAACTAAGTGTTGGAAGATCAATATGATGGAAGAT
This sequence comes from Aegilops longissima, assembly GCA_021605205.1. Classification (NCBI taxonomy): domain Eukaryota; kingdom Viridiplantae; phylum Streptophyta; class Magnoliopsida; order Poales; family Poaceae; genus Aegilops; species Aegilops longissima. The sequence continues at coordinate 107,848 of JAHIAM010001922.1, forward strand.
AGACCCGGGGACCATAGGTTTCACTAGTGGCTTCTCTCAAGAGCATAAGTATTTTACGGTGGGTGAACAAATTCTTGTTGAGCAATTGGAGAATTGAGCATAGTTATGAGAATATCTAGGTATGATCATGTATATAGGCATCACGTCTGAGACAAGTAGACCAACTCCTGCTGCATCTACTACTATTACTCCACACATCGACCGCTATCCTGCATGCATCTAGAGTATTAAGTTCATAAGAACAAAGTAGCATTAAGCATGATGACATGATGTAGAGGATAAATTCATGCAATATGATAAAAAACCATCTTGTTATCCTCGATGGCAATAATACAATACTTGCCTTGCTGCCCTACTTTCCTTTGGGAAAGGACACATAAGATTAACCCAAAGCTAAGCACTTCTCCTATTGCAAGAAAGATCAATCTAGTAGGCCAAACCAAAGCTGATAATTGAAGAGACTTGCAAAGATAACCAATCATACATAAAAGAATTCAGAAGATTCAAATATTGTTCATAGATAAACTTGATCATAAACCCACAATTCATTGGTCTCAACAAACACACGCAAAGAAGATTACATCGAGCAGATCTCCACAAGAGAGGGAGAACATTGTATTGAGTTCCAAAAGAGAAGAAGCCATCTAGCTAATAACTATGGACCCGAAGGTCTGAGGTAAACTACTCACACTTCATCGGAGAGGCTATGGTGTTGATGTAGAAGCCCTCCGTGATCGATGCCCCTTCGGTGAACTCGGAACAGGCCCCAAGATGGGATCTCGTGGAGTGAGAAGGTTGCGGCGGTGGAATTAGGTTTTGGCTCCGTGTCTGATCATTTGAAGTGCGTAGGTATATATAGGAGGAAGAATGCGTCGATTGTAGCAACATGGGCCCATGAGGGTGGAGGCGGCGCACTGGGGGTAATCGTCTCAACGTATCTATAATTTTGATTGCTCCATGTTGTATTATCTATTGTTTTGGACTATATTGGGCTTTATTTTCCACTTTTATATTACTTTTGGGACTAACCTATTAACGGAGGCCCAGCCGAAATGCTGTCTTTTGCCTATTTGGTGTTTGAAGAAAGCGGAATATCAAGCGGAATGAAATCTTGAGGCGTGATTTTCTCACGAGATAAGATCCAGGAGACTTGGACCCGCCGTCAAAAAGCCCAGGCGGCCCGAGGTTGAGGCCCCCCTAGGCGCGCCCCCTGCCTCGTGGGCCCCGGATCTCCAGCGACATACTCCTTCCTCCTATATATACCTCATTACCCCAGCAGATCGAGATCTGAGCAAAAAACCTAATTCGCCGCAACTTTACGTATCCACGAGATCCCATCTTGGGGCCTGTTAGGAGCTCCGGAAGAGATTCCACCACGGAGGCTTCTACATCATCATCATAGCCTCTCCGATGAAGTGTGAGTAGTTTACCTCAGACCTTGGGTCCATAGTTAGTAGCTAGATGGCTTTTCTCTCTTTTGGATCTCAATACAATGTTCTCCCCTCTCTCGTGGAGATCTATTCGATGTAATCTTCTTTTTGCGGTGTGTTTCTTGAGACCAATGAATTGTGGGTTTATGATCAAGATTATCTATGAGCAATATTTGAATCTTCTCTGAATTCTTTTATTTATGATTGAGTTATCTTTGCAAGTCTCTTCGAATTATCCATTTTGTTTGGCCAACTAGATTGGTAGTTGTTGCAATGGGGGAAGTGCTTAGCTTTGGGTTCAATCTTGCGGTGTCCTTACCCAGTGACAGAAAGGGTTGCAAGGCACGTATTGTATTGTTGCCATCGAGGATAACAAGATGGGGTATTTATCATATTGCATGAATTTATTCCTGTACATCATGTCATCTTGCTTAAGGCGTTACTCTGTTTTCATTAACTTAATACTCTAGATGCATGTTGGATAGCGGTCGATGAGTGGAGTAATAGTAGTAGATGCAGGCAGGAGTCGGTCTACTTGTCTTGGACGTGATGCCTATATACATGATCATACCTAGATATTCTCATAACTATGCTCAATTATGTCAATTTCTCAACAGTAATTCGTTCACCCACCGTAAAATACCTATGCTCTTGAGAGAAGCCACTAGTGAAATCAATGTCCCCCGGGTCTATTTTCATCATATTAATCTTCCTACGCTTTATTATTGCTTTTATTTTTTACTTTGCTTTTTTATTTTACTTTGCATCTTTATACCAAAAATACCAAAAATATTATCTATCATCTCTATTAGATCTCACTCTCGTAAGTGACCGTGAAGGGATTGACAACCCCTATTCTCGTTGGTTGCGAGGAGCTATTTGTTTTGTGTAGGTACGAGGGACTTGCGCGTGGCCTCCTCTGGATTGATACCTTGGTTCTCAAAACTAAGGAAATACTTACGCTACTCTGCTGCATCATCCTCTCCTCTTGGAAAACCAAGCATAAGCTCAAGGCGTAGCAAGAAGGATTTACGGGCGTTCGTTCTTGGGAGTCTACATAAAAGTCAACATACCAAGCACCCATCACAATCCCTTATCTCTCGCATTACATTATTTGCCATTTGCCTCTTGTTTTCCTCTCCCCCACTTCACCCTTGCCGTTTTATTCGTTCTCTCTTTCCCAATCTCCTCCTCTCTTTTTCGCGTGCCTTTTTCCTGTTTGCTTGTGTGTTGGATTACTTGTTGCCATGGCGCAGATAATACCAAATTGTGTGACTTTACCAATACCAACAATAATGATTTCCTTAGCACTCCGATTGCTCCTCTTGCCAATACTGAATCTTGTGAAATCAATGCTGCTTTATTGAATCTCGTTATGAAAGATCAATTCGCCGGCCTTCCTAGTGAAGATGTCTTTACTCATTTAAATAGCTTTGTGGATTTGTGTGATATGCAAATGAAGAAAGATGTTGACAATGATGTTGTTAAATTGAAGCTATTTCCTTTTTCGCTTAGAGATCATGCTAAAGCTTGGTTTTCGTCTTTGCCTAAAAATAGTATTGATTCCTGGAACAAGTGCAAAGATGCTTTTATCTCTAAGTATTTTCCTCCTGCTAAGATCATCTCTCTTAGGAACGATATTATGAATTTTAAGCAACTTGATCATGAACATGTTGCACAAGCTTGGGGAGAATGAAATTAATGATCGTAATTGCCCTACTCA
>JAHIAM010001923.1:0-109932 GCA_021605205.1 Aegilops longissima
GGAATGACTTCTAATTTTTGGTCATATGGTTTGAAATACTTCCACACAAACCACGAAAGCGTTCTAGAAATCTCAGCCCTAAAAAGAAGGCGTTTAGTAATTCTAAATGGGACTCTGAGGATGAAAAACAATAGTTTTGGTAGTTAAAGTTTGAGATTCGATGGTGCCGTAGATCCGAAATGGTCATCGGGTGTTCTGAGCCACACCCATGTCTAGCTAGAATAGTGTATAATGCTAGGAGGCTAGAAGAAGAAATGGGAACAATGATGAAAAGAATTATCATACAGAGAATTCACTCAGTACTAACAAATGATAAGCGTGCTCCATTGAGCCGGTTTAGAACTGCTGGAGAGGCTCTATAGGGAATAAAGATGGAATGACTTCTAATTTTTAGGTCTATATGGTTTGAAATACTTGCACAAAAAGCCTTGGCGTTCTTGAAATCTCGGCCCAAAAAGGGCGTTTAGTAATTCTAAATGGGACTACAGGATGAAAAACAATAGTTTGGCAGTTAAAGTTTGAGATTCGATGGTGCCACAGATCCGTTTGGTCATCGAATTATTCTGAGCCACACCCATGTCTAGCTAAGAATAGTATGTGGGGCTCAGGGTAGAGAAGAAATGAGGAACAAACTGATGAAATAATTATCATACCGAGAAATTCACTCAGAACTAAGAATGATAACGTGCTTCCATTTGGAGGTTTAGGAACTCTTTGGAAGGCTCTGGGGAATAAAGATGGAATGACTTCTAATTTTTTTGTCGTATGGTTTGAAATACTTCCACAAACCACGAGAAGCGTTCCTAAAATCTCAGCCCTAAAAGGGCGTTTAGTAATTCTAAATGGGACTACTGGGATGAAAAACAATAGTTTTGGCGAGTTAAAGTTTGAGATTCGATGGTCTAGTAGATCCGTTTGGTCATCCGGTGTTCTGAGCCACACCATGTCTAGCTAGAATAGTGTGTGGGGCTTAGGCTAGAAGAAGAAGCAGGGAACAAACTGATTAAAGAATTATCATGCGAGAGAATTCACTAGAACTAACAAGAATGATAACATGCTCCATTTGGGCGGTTTTGGAAATAACTGGAAGGCTCTAGGGAATAAAGATGGAAATACTTCTAATTTTACGTCCGTATGGTTTGAAATACTTGCATACAAACCGCGCGAAAGTGTTCACAAATCTCGGCCCAAAAAGGATGTTTAGTAATTCTAAATGGGACTACGGGATGAAAAACAATAGTTTGGCGATTAAAGTTTGAGATTCGATGGTGCGTAGATCCGTTTGGTCATCGGTTATTCTGAGCCACACCCATGTCTAGCTAGAATAGTGTGTAATGCTCAGGCTAGAGAAGAAGCAGGGGAACAAACTGATGAAAGAATTATCATACCGAAATTCCTCAGAACTAACAAGAATGATAACGATGCTCCATTTGGGCGGTTTAAGAACTGCTGGAGGCTCTATGGGAATAAAGATGGAATGACTTCTAATTTTTAGGTCTATGGTTTGAAATACTTGCACACAAAAGCAGCATAAAAGCGTTCTTGAAATCTCGGCCCAAAAAAGGGCGTTTAGTAATTCTAAATGGGACTACTGGGATGAAAAACAATAGTTTGGCGATTAAAGTTTGAGATTCGATGGTGCCACCAGATCCGTTTGGTCATCAGGTGTTACGAGCCACACCCATGTCTAGCAAGAATAGTGTGTCAGGCTCGAGGTAGTAGAAAGAAAGCAGGGAACAAACTGATTAAAGAATTATCATGCGAGGAATTCACTAAAGAACTAACAAGAATGATAACGTGCTCCATTTGGAGAGGTTTGGAACTCTTTGAAAACCTCTAGAAGAATAAAGATGGAATGACTTCTAATTTTTGGTCGTATGGTTTGAAATACTTCCACAAACCACGAAAGCGTTCCTAGAAATCTCGGCCCAAAAAGGGCGTTTAGTAATTCTAAATGGGACTACTGGGATGAAAAACAATAGTTTTGGCGTTAAAGTTTGAGATTCGATGGTGCCGTAGATCCGCTTTGGTCATCCCGGTGTTCTGAGCCACACCCATGTCTAGCTAGAATAGTGTGTAATGCTAGGGCTAGAAGAAATGGGGAACAAAGCGATGAAAGAATTATCATACGAGGAATTCACTCAGAACTAACAAGAATGATAACGTGCTCCATTGGGCGGTTTAGGAGAACTGCTGGAGGCTCTATGGGAATAAAGATGGAATGAATGCTAATTTTTAGGTCTATATGGTTTGAAATACTTGCACACAAACAGCTTGAAAGCGTTCACTGGAAATCTCTAAGCCCAAAAAAGGGCGTTTAGTAATTCTAAATGGGACTCTGGGATGAAAAACAATAGTTTTGGCAGTTAAAGTTTGAGATTCGATGGTGCCACAGATCCGTTTGGTCATCGAGTGTTCTGAGCCACACCCATGTCTAGCAAGAATAGTGTGTCGAGGCTCGAGGGTAGAGAAGAAATGGGGAACAAACTGATGAAATAATTATCATCTGAGGAATTCCTCGAGAACTAACAAGAATGATAACGTGCTCCATTTGGAGGTTTAGGAACTGCTGGAAGGCTCTAGGGAATAAAGATGGAATGACTTCTAATTTTTTGGTCCGTATGGTTTGAAATACTTCCACACAAACCAAAAGCGTTCACTAGAAATCTCAGCCCTAAAAAGGGCGTTTAGTAATTCTAAATGGGACTACAGGATGAAAAACAATAGTTTTGGCAGTTAAAGTTTGAGATTCGATGGTGCCGTAGATCCGTTTGGTCATCAGGTGTTACGAGCCACACCCATGTCTAGCTAGAATAGTGTGTCGAGGCTCGGCTAGAGAAAGCGAGGAACAAACTGATTAAAGAATTATCGTACCGAGGGAATTCACTCAGAACTAACAAGAATGATAACATGCTCCGACTGGAGCGGTTTTGGAACTGCTGGAAGGCTCTAGGGGAATAAAGATGGAAATACTTCTAATTTTTACGTCCGTATGGTTTGAAATACTTGCATACAAACGCTTGAAAGTGTTCCTGGAAATCTCGGCCCAAAAGGGCGTTTAGTAATTCTAAATGGGACTACGGGATGAAAAACAATAGTTTTGGCGGTTAAAGTTTGAGATTCGATGGTGCGTAGATCCGTTTGGTCATCGGTGTTCGAGCCACACCCATTTCTAGCTAGAATAGTGTGTAATGCTCGGGCTAGAGAAGAAAGCACGGGAACAAGCTGATGAAAGAATTATCATACTGAGGAATTCCTCGGAACTAACAAGAATGATAACGATGCTTGGTGGGCGGTTTAGGAACTGCTGGAGGCTCTATGGGAATAAAGATGGAATGACTTCTAATTTTTAGGTCTATATGGTTTGAAATACTTGCACACAAAAGCGGCATAGCGTTCTGAAATCTCGGCCAAAAAGGGCGTTTAGTAATTCTAAATGGGACTACAGGATGAAAAACAATAGTTTTGGCGATTAAAGTTTGAGATTCGATGGTGCCACAGATCCGTTTGGTCATCGGTTGTTCTGAGCCACACCCATGTCTAGCAAGAATAGTGTGTCAGGCTCTCGAGTAGAGAAAAGCAGGAACAAACTGATTAAAGAATTATCATGCAGAGAAATTCACTCGAACTAACAAGAATGATAACGATGCTCCATTGGAGAGGTTTAGGAACTCTTTGGAAGGCTCTAGGGAATAAAGATGGAATGACTTCTAATTTTTGGTCAGTATGGTTTGAAATACTTCCACACAAACCACGAGAAAGCGTTCCTAGAAATCTCGGCCCAAAAAGGCGTTTAGTAATTCTAAATGGGACTCAGGATGAAAAACAATAGTTTTGGCGAGTTAAAGTTTGAGATTGATGGTGCCGTAGATCCACTTTGGTCATCGGTGGTGTTCTGAGCCACACCATGTCTAGCTAGAATAGTGTGTAATGCTCAGGCTAGAGAAGAAATGGAGAACAAACTGATGAAAGAATTATCATCAAGAATTCACTCAGAACTAACAAGAATGATAACGTGCTCCATTGGGCGGTTTAGGAAGCTCTGGAGGCTCTATGGGAATAAAGATGGAATGAATGCTAATTTTTAGGTCTATATGGTTTAAAATACTTGCACACAAAACGCATAAAAGCGTGCACTGAAATCTCGGCCCAAAAAAGGGCGTTTAGTAATTCTAAATGGGACTCTGAGGATGAAAACAATAGTTTTGGCAGTTAAAGTTTGAGATTCGATGGTGCCCAGATCCGTTTGGTCATCGGTGTTCTGAGCCACACCATGTCTAGCAAGAATAGTGTGTAATGGAGCTCGGGGTAGAGAAGAAATGGGAACAAACTGATGAAATAATTATCATACTGAGGAATTCACTCGAACTAACAAGAATGATAACGTGCTCCATTGGAGAGGTTTAGGAACTAACTGGAAGGCTCTAGGGGAATAAAGATGGAATGACTTCTAATTTTTTGGTCCGTATGGATTGAAATACTTCCACAAACCACGAAAGCGTTCCTAGAAATATCAGCCCTAAAAGGGACGTTTAGTAATTCTAAATGGGACTACGGGATGAAAAACAATAGTTTTGGCGATTAAAGTTTGAGATTCGATGGTGCAGTAGATCCGTTTGGTCATCAAGTGTTCTGAGCCACACCCATGTCTAGCTAGAATAGTGTGTCGGGCTCAGGCTAGAGAAGAAAGCAGGGAACAAACTGATTAAAGAATTATAAATGCGAGGAATTCACTCAGAACTAACAAGAATGATAACATGCTCCATTGGAAGCGGTTTTGGAAACTGCTGGAAGGCTCTAGGGAATAAAGATGGAAATACTTCTAATTTTTACGTCCGTATGGTTTGAAATACTTGCATACAAACCATACGAAAGTGTTCACAGAAATCTCGGCCCAAAAAGGGCGTTTAGTAATTCTAAATGGGACTACGGGATGAAAAACAATAGTTTTGGCGATTAAAGTTTGAGATTCGATGGTGCCGTAGATCCGTTTGGTCATCAGGTGTTCTGAGCCCACCCATTTCTAGCTAGAATAGTGTGTAATGCTCGGGGCTAGAGAAGAAAGCAGGGAACAAAGCTGATGAAAGAATTATCATACCGAGAATTCACTCGAACTAACAAGAATGATAACGATGCTTATTGGAAGCGGTTTAGGAACTACTGGAGGCTCTATGGGAATAAAGATGGAATGACTTCTAATTTTTAGGTCTATATGGTTTGAAATACTTGCACACAAAGCATAGAAAGCGTTCACCTGAAATCTCGGCCCAAAAAGGGCGTTTAGTAATTCTAAATGGGACTACAGGATGAAAAACAATAGTTTTGGCAGTTAAAGTTTGAGATTCGATGGTGCCACAGATCCGTTTGGTCATCAGGTATTCTGAGCCACACCATGTCTAGCAAGAATAGTGTGTCGGGACTCGGGGTAGAGAAGAAATGGGGAACAAGCTGATGAAATAATTATCATACAGAGGAATTCACTCAGAACTAACAAGAATGATAACGATGCTCCATTCCGGAGAGGTTTAGGAACTCTTTGGAAGGCTCTAGGGAATAAAGATGGAATGACTTCTAATTTTTGGTCCGTATGGTTTGAAATACTTCCACACAAACCACGAGAAGCGTTCTAGAAATCTCAGCCTAAAAAGGGCGTTTAGTAATTCTAAATGGGACTACAAGATGAAAAACAATAGTTTTGGTAGTTAAAGTTTGAGATTCGATGGTGCCGTAGATCCGTTTGGTCATCAGGTGTTACGAGCCACACCCATGTCTAGCTAGAATAGTGTGTCGGGGCTCAGGCTAGAGAAAAGCAGGGAACAAACTGATTAAAAATTATCGTGCAGAATTCACTCAGAACTAACAAGAATGATAACATGCTCCATTGGGCGGTTTGGAACTCTTTGGAAGGCTCTAGGGAATAAAGATGGAAATACTTCTAATTTTTACGTCCGTATGGTTTGAAATACTTGCATACAAACGCACGAAAGTGTTCTGGAAATCTCGGCCCAAAAAAGGGCGTTTGGTAATTCTAAATGGGACTACAGGATGAAAAACAATAGTTTTGGCGATTAAAGTTTGAGATTCGATGGTGCCGTAGATCCGTTTGGTCATCGGTGTTCTGAGCCACACCATTTCTAGCTAGAATAGTGTGTAATGCTCAGGCTAGAGAAAAGCGGGGAACAAAGCTGATGAAAGAATTATCATACCGAGAAATTCACTCGGAACTAACAAGAATGATAACGTGCTTATTTGGGCGGTTTAGGAACTGCTGGAGGCTCTATGGGAATAAAGATGGAATGACTTCTAATTTTAGGTCTATATGGTTTGAAATACTTGCACACAAAGCATGCGAAAGCGTTCACAAATCTCGGCCCAAAAAGGGCGTTTAGTAATTCTAAATGGGACTCTGGGATGAAAAACAATAGTTTTGGCGAGTTAAAGTTTGAGATTCGATGGTGCCACAGATCCGTTTGGTCATCAATTATTCTGAGCCACACCCATGTCTAGCAAGAATAGTGTGTCGGACTCAGGGTAGAGAAGAAATGGGAACAAAGCTGATGAAATAATTATCATCTGAGAAATTCACTCAGAACTAACAAGAATGATAACGTGCTCCGACTGGAGAGGTTTAGGAACTGCTGGAAGGCTCTAGGGGAATAAAGATGGAATGACTTCTAATTTTTTGGTCCGTATGGTTTGAAATACTTCCACACAAACCACGAGAAAGCGTTCCTAGAAATCTCAGCCCTAAAAAGGACGTTTAGTAATTCTAAATGGGACTACAAGATGAAAAACAATAGTTTTGGCAGTTAAAGTTTGAGATTCGATGGTGCCGTAGATCCGTTTGGTCATCAGGTGTTACGAGCCACACCCATGTCTAGCTAGAATAGTGTGTCGAGGCTCGAGGCTAGAGAAAAGCAGGGAACAAACTAATTAAAAATTATCATCTGCAGGGAATTCCTCGAGAACTAACAAGAATGATAACATGCTCCATTGGGCGGTTTGGAACTATTTGGAAGGCTCTAGGGAATAAAGATGGAATACTTTTAAATTTTACGTCCGTATGGTTTGAAATACTTGCATACAAACCGCATGAAAGTGTTCACAAATCTCGGCCCAAAAAGGGCGTTTACTAATTCTAAATGGGACTACAGGATGAAAAACAATAGTTTTGGCAGTTAAAGTTTGAGATTCGATGGTGCCGTAGATCCGTTTGGTCATCGGTGTTCTGAGCCACACCATGTCTAGCTAGAATAGTGTGTAATGCTCAGGCTAGAGAAGAAATGGGAACAAAATGATTAAAGAATTATCATGCAGAGAATTCACTCGAGAACTAACAAGAATGATAACGTGCTCATTTGGAGGCGGTTTAAGAACTCTTTGGAGGCTCTATGGGAATAAAGATGGAATGACTTCTAATTTTAGGTCTATATGGTTTGAAATACTTGCACACAAAGCATGCAGGCGTTCACAGAAATCTCGGCCCTAAAAAGGGCGTTTAGTAATTCTAAATGGGACTACGAGGATGAAAAACAATAGTTTTGGCAGTTAAAGTTTGAGATTCGATGGTGCCACAGATCCGTTTGGTCATCGGTGTTCTGAGCCACACCCATGTCTAGCTAGAATAGTGTGTCAGGCTCAGGGTAGAGAAGAAATGGGGAACAAACTGATGAAATAATTATCATACCGAGGGAATTCACTCAGAACTAACAAGAATGATAACGTGCACCGGCAAGAGAGGTTTAAGAACTGCTGGAAGGCTCTAGGGGAATAAAGATTGAATGGCTTCTAATTTTTTGGTCTGTATGGTTTGAAATACTTCCACACAAACCAAGATAAAGAGTTCCTGGAAATCTCGGCCCAAAAAAGGACGTTTAGTAATTCTAAATGGGACTACAGGATGAAAAACAATAGTTTTGGCGAGTTAAAGTTTGAGATTGATGGTGCCGTAGATCCGTTTGGTCATCGGTGTTGCGAGCCACACCCATGTCTAGCTAGAATAGTGTGTGGGGCTCAGGCTAGAGAAGAAGCAGGAACAAACTGATTAAAGAATTATCATCTGAGGAATTCACTCGAGAACTAACAAGAATGATAACGTGCTCCATTGGGCGGTTTGGAAATCTTTGGAAGGCTCTAAGCGGAATAAAGATGGAATGACTTCTAATTTTTAGGTCCGTATTGTTTGAAATACTTGCATACAAACCGCCACGAAAGCGTTGCTGGAAATCTCGGCCCCAAAAAATGGCGTTTAGTAATTCTAAATGGGACTACGGGGATGAAAAACAATAGTTTGGCGAGTTAAAGTTTGAGATTCGATGGTGCAGTAGATCCGTTTGGTCATCAGGTGTTCTGAGCCACACCCATGTCTAGCTAGAATAGTGTGTAATGGTGGGGCTAGAGAAGAAATGGGAACAAGCGATGAAAGAATTATCATACTGAGGAATTCACTCGAGAACTAACAAGAATGATAACGTGCTCAAGCGAAGGGGCGGTTTAAAGAACTCTGGAAGGCTCTATGGAATAAAGATGGAATGACTTCTAATTTTAGGTCTCTATGGTTTGAAATACTTGCGCATGAAACGCACGAAAGCGTTCCTAGAAATCTCGTCCCAAAAAAGGACATTTAGTAATTCTAAATGGGACTACAGGATGAAAAACAATAGTTTTGGCAGGTAAAGTTTGAGATTCGATGGTGCCACACATCCGTTTGGTCGTCAGGTGTTACGAGCCACACCCATGTCTAGCTAGAATAGTGTGTCGGGGCTCGAGGTAGAGAAGAATGGGGAACAAACTGATGAAATAATTATCATACAGGGAATTCACTCAGAACTAACAAGAATGATAGCGTGCTCCATTTGGAGAGGTTTAGGAACTCTTGGAAGGCTCTAGGGAATAAAGATGGAATGACTTCTAATTTTTTGGTCCGTATGGTTTGAAATACTTCCACACAAACCACGAAAGCGTTCCTAGAAATCTCAGCCCTAAAAGGGCGTTTAGTAATTCTAAATGGGACTGAGGATGAAAAACAATAGTTGTGGCAGTTAAAGTTTGAGATTCGATGGTGCAGTAGATCCGTTTGGTCATCGGGTGTTCTGAGCCACACCCATGTCTAGCTAGAATAGTGTGTCGAGCTCGAGGCTAGAGAAGAAGCAGAGGAACAAACTGATTAAAGAATTATCATACGAGGAATTCCTCGAGAACTAACAAGAATGATAACATGCTCCATTGGGCGGTTTTGGAACTCTTTGGAAGGCTCTAGGGAGTAAAGATGGAAATACTTCTAATTTTTAGGTCCGTATGGTTTGAAATACTTGCATACAAACCCATTGCGAAAGTGTTCTTAAATCTCGGCCCAAAAAGACGTTTAGTAATTCTAAATGGGACTACAGGATGAAAAACAATAGTTTTGGCGGTTAAAGTTTGAGATTCGATGGTAGTAGATCCGTTTGGTCATCGGTGTTCTGAGCCACACCCATGTCTAGCTAGAATAGTGTGTTAGGCTCGGGCTAGAGAAAAGCAGGGAACAAACTGATTAAGAATTATCATACCGAGAATTCACTCGAACTAACAAGAATGATAACGTGCTCCATTGGAGCTATTTTGGAACTCTTTGGAAGGCTCTAGGGAATAAAGATGGAATCACTTCTAATTTTTAGGTCCGTATGGTTTGAAATACTTGCATACAAACCGCATGAAAGCGTTCTGGAAATCTCGGCCCAAAAAATGGCGTTTAGTAATTCTAAATGGGACTACTGGGATGAAAAACAATAGTTTTGGCGGTTAAAGTTTGAGATTCGATGGTGCCGTAGATCCGTTTGGTCATCGGTGTTCTGAGCCACACCCATGTCTAGCTAGAATAGTGTGTAATGGTGGGGCTAGAGAAGAAATGGGAACAAGCGATGAAAGAATTATCATACCGGGAATTCACTCAGAACTAACAAGAATGATAACGATGCTCCATTTGGAGCGGTTTAGAACTCTTTGGAAGGCTCTATGGGAATAAAGATGGAATGACTTCTAATTTTAGATCTGTATGGTTTGAAATATTTGCACACAAAAGCATGCAAAGCGTTCTAGAAATCTCGGCCCAAAAATGACATTTAGTAATTCTAAATGGGACTACAGGATGAAAAACAATAGTTTTGGCGAGTTAAAGTTTGAGATTCGATGGTGCCATAGATCCGTTTGGCATCGGGTGTTCTGAAGCCACACCATGTCTAGCTAGAATAGTGTGTCGGGCTCGGGGTAGAGAAGAAGTGGGGAACAAACTGATGATATAATTATCATCTGAGAATTTCATAGAACTAACAAGAATGATAACGTTCTCCATTGGAGAGGTTTAGGAACTGCTAGAAGGCTCTAGGGAATAAAGATGGAATGACTTCTAATTTTTGGTCCGTATGGTTTGAAATACTTCCACACAAACCACGAAGCGTTCTGAAATCTCGGCCCAAAAAGGGCGTTTAGTAATTCTAAATGGGACTGCGGGATGAAAAACAATATTTTTGGCGATTAAAGTTTGAGATTCGATGGTGCCACAGATCTGTTTAGTCATTAGGTGTTCTGAGCCACACCCATGTCTAGCTAGAATAGTGTGTCGGGCTCGAGGTAGAGAAGAAATGGGGAACAAAGCTGATGAAATAATTATCATACCGAGGAATTCACTCGAGAACTAACAAGAATGATAACGTTCTCCATTTGGAGAGGTTTAGGAACTCTTTGGAAGGCTCTGGGGAATAAAGATGGAATGACTTCTAATTTTTTGGTCCGTATGGTTTGAAATACTTCACACAAACCACGAAGCGTTCACTGAAATCTCGGCCCAAAAAGGGCGTTTAGTAATTCTAAATGGGACTCTGGATGAAAAACAATAGTTTTTTAGATTAAAGTTTGAGATTCGATGGTGCCGTAGATCCGTTTGGTCATCAGGTGTTCTGAGCCACACCCATATCTACCTAGAATAGTGTATCGAGCTCAGGCTAGAAAAGCAGGGAACAAACTGATTAAAGAATTATCATACGAGGAATGCACTCAGAACAAACAAGAATGATAACGTGCTCCATTGGGCGGTTTTGGAACTCTTTGGCAGGCTCTAGGGAATAAAGATGGAATGACTTCTAATTTTTAGGTGCGTATGGTTTGAAATACTTGCATACAAACCGCTTGGCGTTCTGAAATCTCGGCCCAAAAAGGGCGTTTAGTAATTCTAAATGGGATCACAGGATGAAAAACAATAGTTTTGGCGATTAAAGTTTGAGATTCGATGGTGCGTAGATCCGTTTGGTCATCAGGTGTTCTGAGCCACACCATGTCTAGCTAGAATAGTGTGTGGGGCTCGGGCTAGAGAAAAGCGGGGAACAAACTGATTAAAGAATTATCATACGAGGAATTCACTCAGAACTAACACGAATGATAACGTGCTCCATTGGAGGCGGTTTTGGAACTCTTTGGAAGGCTCTGGGGAATAAAGATGGAATGGCTTCTAGTTTTTAGGTCCGTATGGTTTCAAATACTTGCATACAAACCGCACCAAAGCGTTGCTGGAAATCTCGGCCCAGAAAAGGATGTTTAGCAATTCTAAATGGGACTACAGGATGAAAAACAATAGTTTTGGCAGTTAAAGTTTGAGATTCGATGGTGCCGTAGATCCGTTTGGTCATCAGGTGTTACGAGCCACACCCATGTCTAGCTAGAATAGTGTGTAATGCTCAGGCTAGAGAAGAAACGGGGAACAAACTGATGAAAGAATTATCATACCGAGGGAATTCACTCAGAACTAACAAGAATGATAACGTTCTCCGATTGGAGAGGTTTAGGAACTGCTGGAAGGCTCTAGGGGAATAAAGATGGAATGACTTCTAATTTTTTGGTCCGTATGGTTTGAAATACTGCCACACAAACCACGAGAAAGCGTTCCTGGAAATGTCGGCCCAAAAAAGGACGTTTAGTAATTCTAAATGGGACTACAGGATGAAAAACAATATTTTTGGCAGTTAAAGTTTGAGATTCGATGGTGCCACAGATCTGTTTGGTCATTAGGTGTTACGAGCCACACCCATGTCTAGCTAGAATAGTGTGTCAGGCTCAGGGTAGAGAAGAAATGGGGAACAAACTGATGAAATAATTATCATACCGAGGGAATTCACTCAGAACTAACAAGAATGATAACGTTCTCCGACTAGAGAGGTTTAGGATCTGCCGGAAGGCTCTAGGGGAATAAAGATGGAATGACTTCTAATTTTTTGGTCCGTATGGTTTGAAATACTTCCACACAAACCACGAGAAAGCGTTCCTGGAAATATCAGCCCAAAAAAGGACGTTTAGTAATTCTAAATGAGACTACAGGATGAAAAACAATAGTTTTTTCAGTTAAAGTTTGAGATTCGATGGTGCCGTAGATCCGTTTGGTCATCAGGTGTTACGAGCCACACCCATGTCTAGCTAGAATAGTGTGTCAGGCTCAGGCTACAGAAGAAACGGGGAACAAACTGATTAAAGAATTATCATACCGAGGGAATTCACTCAGAACACACAAGAATGATAACGTGCTCCATTGGGCGGTTTTGGAACTCTTTGGCAGGCTCTAGGGAATGAAGATGGAATGACTTCTAATTTTAGAGTCATGTGGTTTGAAATACTTGCATACAAACCATACGGCGTTCTGGAAATCTCGGCCCAAAAAAGGACGTTTAGTAATTCTAAATGGGACTACAGGATGAAAAACAAAAGTTTTGGCAGTTAAAGTTTGAGATTCGATGGTGCCGTAGATCCGTTTGGTCATCAGGTGTTACGAGCCACACCCATATCTAGCTAGAATAGTGTCTCAGGCTCAGGGTAGAGAAGAAGTGGGGAACAAACTGATGATATAATTATCATACCGAGAGAATTCACTTAGAACTAACAAGAATGATAACGTTCTCCGACTAGAGAGGTTTAGGAACTGCTAGAAGGCTCTAGGGGAATAAAGATGGAATGACTTCTAATTTTTTGGTCCGTATGGTTTGAAATACTTCCACACAAACCACGAGAAAGCGTTCCAGGAAATCTCGGCCCAAAAAAGGACGTTTAGTAATTCTAAATGGGACTGCAGGATGAAAAACAATATTTTTGGCAGTTAAAGTTTGAGATTCGATGGTGCCACAGATCTGTTTGGTCATTAGGTGTTACGAGCCACACCCATGTCTAGCTAGAATAGTGTGTCAGGCTCAGGGTAGAGAAGAAATGGGGAACAAACTGATGAAATAATTATCATACCGAGGGAATTCACTCAGAACTAACAAGAATGATAACGTTCTCATTTGGAGAGGTTTAGGAACTGCTCGAAGGCTCTAGGGGAATAAAGATGGAATGACTTCTAATTTTTTGGTCCGTATGGTTTGAAATACTTCCACACAAACCACGAGAAAGCGTTCCTGGAAATCTCGGCCCAAAAAAGGACGTTTAGTAATTCTAAATGGGACTACATGATGAAAAACAATAGTTTTTTCAGTTAAAGTTTGAGATTCGATGGTGCCGTAGATCCGTTTGGTCATCAGGTGTTACGAGCCACACCCATATCTACCTAGAATAGTGTGTCAGGCTCAGGCTAGAGAAGAAACGGGGAACAAACTGATTAAAGAATTATCATACCGAGGGAATTCACTCAGAACAAACAAGAATGATAACGTGCTCCGACTGGAGCGGTTTTGGAACTGCTGGCAGGCTCTAGGGGAATAAAGATGGAATGACTTCTAATTTTTAGGTCTGTATGGTTTGAAATACTTGCATACAAACCGCACGAAAGCGTTCCTGGAAATCTCGGCCCAAAAAAGGACGTTTAGTAATTCTAAATGGGACCACGGGATGAATTTGGCAGTTAAAGTTTGAGATTCGATGGTGCCGTAGATCCGTTTGGTCATCAGGTGTTACGAGCCACACCCATGTCTAGCTAGAATAGTGTGTCAGGCTCAGGCTAGAGAAGAAAAGCAGGGAACAAAGTGATGAAAGAATTATCATACCGAGGGAATTCACTCAGAACTAACAAGAATGATAACGTGCTCCGACTTGAGAGGTTTAGGACCTGCTGGAAGGCTCTAGGGGAATAAAGATGGAATGGCTTCTAGTTTTTAGGTCCGTATGGTTTCAAATACTTGCATACAAACCGCACCAAAGCGTTGCTGGAAATCTCGGCCCAGAAAAGGATGTTTAGCAATTCTAAATGGGACTACAGGATGAAAAACAATAGTTTTGGCAGTTAAAGTTTGAGATTCGATGGTGCCGTAGATCCGTTTGGTCATCAGGTGTTACGAGCCACACCCATGTCTAGCTAGAATAGTGTGTAATGCTCGGGCTAGAGAAGAAAGCAGGAAGAAGCTGATGAAAGAATTATCATACCGAGGAATTCACTCAGAACTAACAAGAATGATAACGTTCTCCGATTGGAGAGGTTTAGGAACTCTTTGGAAGGCTCTAGGGAATAAAGATGGAATGACTTCTAATTTTTTGGTCCGTATGGTTTGAAATACTGCCACACAAACCACGAAAGCGTTCACAAATGTCGGCCCAAAAAGGGCGTTTAGTAATTCTAAATGGGACTACAGGATGAAAAACAATATTTTGGCGGTTAAAGTTTGAGATTCGATGGTGCCACAGATCTGTTTGGTCATTAGGTGTTCTGAGCCACACCATGTCTAGCTAGAATAGTGTGTCGGGCTCGGGGTAGAGAAGAAATGGGAACAAGCTGATGAAATAATTATCATACGAGAAATTCCTCAGAACTAACAAGAATGATAACGTTCTCCGACTAGAGAGGTTTAGGATCTGCGGAAGGCTCTAGGGAATAAAGATGGAATGACTTCTAATTTTTGGTCCGTATGGTTTGAAATACTTCCACAAAAACGAGAAGCGTTCTGGAAATATCAGCCCAAAAAGGGCGTTTAGTAATTCTAAATGAGACTACGGGATGAAAACAATAGTTTTTTAGTTAAAGTTTGAGATTCGATGGTGCGTAGATCCGTTTGGTCATCGGTGTTCTGAGCCACACCCATGTCTAGCTAGAATAGTGTGTGGGGCTCAGGCTCTGAGAAAAGCGGGAACAAACTGATTAAAGAATTATCATACCGAGAATTCACTCGAGAACACACAAGAATGATAACGTGCTCCATTGGAGGCGGTTTTGGAACTCTTGGCAGGCTCTAGGGAATGAAGATGGAATGACTTCTAATTTTAGATGCATATGGTTTGAAATACTTGCATACAAACCGCCGAAGCGTTCTGGAAATCTCGGCCCAAAAAAGGACGTTTAGTAATTCTAAATGGGACTACAGGATGAAAAACAAAAGTTTTGGCAGTTAAAGTTTGGAGATTCGATGGTGCCGTAGATCCGTTTGGTCATCGGTGTTACGAGCCACACCCATATCTAGCTAGAATAGTGTCTCAGGCTCAGGGTAGAGAAGAAGTGGGGAACAAACTGATGATATAATTATCATACCGAGAGAATTCACTTAGAACTAACAAGAATGATAACGTTCTCCGACTGGAGAGGTTTAGGAACTGCTAGAAGGCTCTAGGGGAATAAAGATGGAATGACTTCTAATTTTTTGGTCCGTATGGTTTGAAATACTTCCACAAACCACGAGAAAGCGTTCCAAGAAATCTCGGCCCAAAAAAGGACGTTTAGTAATTCTAAATGGGACTGCAGGATGAAAAACAATATTTTTGGCAGTTAAAGTTTGAGATTCGATGGTGCCACAGATCTGTTTGGTCATTAGGTGTTACGAGCCACACCCATGTCTAGCTAGAATAGTGTGTGGGGCTCGGGTAGAGAAGAAATGGGAACAAAGCGATGAAATAATTATCATACCGAGGAATTCACTCAGAACTAACAAGAATGATAACGTTCTCCATTGGAGAGGTTTAGGAACTGCTTTCGAAGGCTCTAGGGAATAAAGATGGAATGACTTCTAATTTTTTGGTCCGTATGGTTTGAAATACTTCCACAAACCACGAAAGCGTTCACAGAAATCTCGGCCAAAAAAGGGCGTTTAGTAATTCTAAATGGGACTACATGATGAAAAACAATAGTTTTTCAGTTAAAGTTTGAGATTCGATGGTGCAGTAGATCCGTTTGGTCATCGGGTGTTCTGAGCCACACCCATATCTACCTAGAATAGTGTGTCGGGGCTCGGGCTAGAAAAGCAGGGAACAAACTGATTAAAGAATTATCATAGAAATTCCTCAGAACAAACAAGAATGATAACGTGCTCCATTGGGCGGTTTTGGAACTCTTGGCAGGCTCTAGGGAATAAAGATGGAATGACTTCTAATTTTTAGAGTGTATGGTTTGAAATACTTGCATACAAACCATACGGCGTTCTGAAATCTCGGCCCAAAAAGGGCGTTTAGTAATTCTAAATGGGACCACAGGATGAATTTGGCGGTTAAAGTTTGAGATTCGATGGTGCTTAGTAGATCCGTTTGGTCATCGGTGTTCTGAGCCACACCCATGTCTAGCTAGAATAGTGTGTGGAGCTCGGGCTAGAAGAAAGCAGGAACAAACTGATTAAAGAATTATCATACCGAGGGAATTCACTCAGAACTAACAAGAATGATAACGTGCTCCGACTGGAGCGGTTTTGGAACTGCTGGAAGGCTCTAGGGGAATAAAGATGGAATGGCTTCTAGTTTTTAGGTCCGTATGGTTTCAAATACTTGCATACAAACCGCACCAAAGCGTTGCTGGAAATCTCGGCCCAGAAAAGGATGTTTAGTAATTCTAATTGGGACTACAGGATGAAAAACAATAGTTTTGGCAGTTAAAGTTTGAGATTCGATGGTGCCGTAGATCCGTTTGGTCATCAGGTGTTACGAGCCACACCCATGTATAGCTAGAATAGTGTGTAATGCTCGGGCTAGAGAAAAAGCAGGGAACAAACTGATGAAAGAATTATCATACGAGAATTCACTCGAACTAACAAGAATGATAACGTTCTCCATTTGAGAGGTTTAGGAACTCTTTGGAAGGCTCTAGGGAATAAAGATGGAATGACTTCTAATTTTTTGGTCCGTATGGTTTGAAATACTGCCACACAAACCACGAAGCGTTCTGGAAATGTCATTAAAAAAGGGCGTTTAGTAATTCTAAATGGGACTACAAGATGAAAAACAATATTTTGGCGATTAAAGTTTGAGATTCGATGGTGCCACAGATCTGTTTGGTCATTAGGTGTTCTGAGCCACACCATGTCTAGCTAGAATAGTGTATCGGGGCTCGGTAGAAGAAATGGAGAACAAACTGATGAAATAATTATCATACCGAGGGAATTCACTCAGAACTAACAAGAATGATAACGTTCTCCGACTAGAGAGGTTTAGGATCTGCTGGAAGGCTCTAGGGGAATAAAGATGGAATGACTTCTAATTTTTTGGTCCGTATGGTTTGAAATACTTCCACACAAACCACGAGAAAGCGTTCCTGGAAATATCGGCCCAAAAAGGACGTTTAGTAATTCTAAATGAGACTACAGGATGAAAAACAATAGTTTTTCAGTTAAAGTTTGAGATTCGATGGTGCAGTAGATCCGTTTGGTCATCAGGTGTTCTGAGCCACACCATGTCTAGCTAGAATAGTGTGTCGGGCTCAGGCTACGGAAAAAGCAGGGAAAAAACTGATTAAAGAATTATCATACCAGGAATTCACTCGAGAACAAAACAAGAATGATAACGTGCTCCATTGGGCGGTTTTGGAACTATTGGCAGGCTCTAGGGAATGAAGATGGAATGACTTCTAATTTTTAGAGTGCATATGGTTTGAAATACTTGCATACAAACCGCCTTTAAAGCGTTCTGAAATCTCGGCCCAAAAAGGGCGTTTAGTAATTCTAAATGGGACTACTGAGGATGAAAAATAATAGTTTTGGCAGCTAAAGTTTGAGATTCGATGGTGCCGTAGATCCGTTTGGTCATCAGGTGTTACGAGACACACCCATATCTAGCTAGAATAGTGTCTCAGGCTTAGGCTAGAGAAGAAATGGGGAACAAACTGATTAAAGAATTATCATACCGAGGGAATTCACTCAGAACTAACAAGAATGATAACGTGCTCCGACTGGAGCGGTTTTGGAACTGCTGGAAGGCTCTAGGGGAATAAAGATGGAATGACTTCTAATTTTTAGGTCCGTATGGTTTCAAATACTTGCATACAAACCGCACCAAAGCGTTGCTGGAAATCTCGGCCCAAAAAAGGATGGTTAGTAATTCTAAATGGGACTACAGGATGAAAAACAATAGTTTTGGCAGTTAAAGTTTGAGATTCGATGGTGCCGTAGATCCGTTTGGTCATCGGTGTTCTGAGCCACACCCATGTCTAGCTAGAATAGTGTGTAATGCTCAGGCTAGAGAAAAGCAGGAACAAACTGATGAAAGAATTATCATCTGAGGAATTCACTCAGAACTAACAAGAATGATAACGTGCTCCATTGGGCGGTTTAAAGAACTTCTTGGAGGCTCTATGGGAATAAAGATGGAATGCCTTCTAATTTTTAGGTCTATATGGTTTGAAATACTTGCACACAAAGCATACAGCGTTCTGGAAATCTCGGCCCAAAAAGGGCGTTTAGTAATTCTAAATGGGACTACAGGATGAAAAACAATAGTTTTGGCGGTTAAAGTTTGAGATTCGATGGTGCCACAGATCCGTTTGGTCATCGGTGTTCTGAGCCACACCCATGTCTCGCTAGAATAGTGTGTCGGGCTCGAGGTAGAGAAGAAATGGGAACAAAGCGATGAAATAATTATCATACCGAGGAATTCACTCAGAACTAACAAGAATGATAGCGTGCCTTTGTCGATTGTACTAGAGTAAGTACCCTAGTACCCGAACTTCGTCTGCCAGATAATCCTTGACACCCAGCAATGAGGGCTGGCACAGTGACCGCCAAGGTCCTCGGCGGCTCCTTTGGAGCCATTCAAGAACAAAGTAATCAAGGCCCGGCAAGAGGAGCTTGCGGAAGGCCGCTCAAGGCCTGAAAGAAACAAGGCCCGGCAAGAGGAGCTTGCCGGGAAAGCTCGATGAGCAACAAGCTCCCGGCGGCGGCAAAGATACTACTGCGACAAGGCAGCTGAGATTCGATGGTGCCGTAGATCCGTTTGGTCATCGGTGTTCTGAGCCACACCCATGTCTAGCTAGAATAGTGTGTAGATGAAATTAACTAGAATTTAGGACTTAGAAGAATGATAAGTTCTTTTGGAGGTTTAGGTAAAGCTTGGAATAAATGAATGCTTCTAATTTTGGTCCTATGGTTGAAATACTTCTAAAACATCGGACTTAAAAATTGAAAAAGGATGGGTTTAAATTGAGTTAGGGTGAAAAAATTTGATTTTCATAAGTTGAAATTTAACCAGGATGTTAGATGGTAAATGGAACAATTACTAAATATGACCAGGATGAAAAAGAAAATGATAAATTATGTCTGGATTACTCGGAACTAAAGATGTAATCTCAAATTTGTCTGGTGATAGTTCTAGGGAATAAAGGTGAAAACTTCAATTTGCAGGTTTAAAATTACAAAAACGAATCGAAAAGGAAAAAGTTTAGTAGTTTATGGAATAGACTGGTGAAAATAGTTTTTAATTGGTTGATGGCCGTAATGTTTGGTAATCGAGTATCTGACCAAAAAGTAAAATTATGGACTGCAGAAAAAAACAACGATTAAAGAATTATTAGATCCTGGAACAACAGAATATAAGGCTCCATGGGCGTTTGGAAATATGCACTCTGAAAGTGAATGTTCAAATTTTAGGCAAGGTTTATAATTGCAAAAAATAATTCAAATGGCAAAAGGTTTATAAATCTTGGGTAGGAGAAAAGATGTTTGGCTTAAGTTTGAGATCATGGTTACCTAGAAGTTGTAATCGAAAAGAAGCAGAATAATATGGAAATGAAAAAGGACAAACAAAAATTATATGCTCATCTGGTAATAACAGTGAGCTCTATGGAAGATGGTGATCTTTTGTAGGTATAGGGAAATATTAAAAAGAATGCGAAATTGGCTTAGTAATTTTGATGGATAGGATTTAAAATTCATAGATTGGACGTAAACTTCTTGAAATTGGCGAGAAGGACATTTTACAATTCAAATGAACTTAAGAAAAACATATTAGCGTTAAAGTTTGAGAATCAGGCAAGATTATTATTCATGGATGTTTGAAACATGCTACATTGAATTGATTGCAGGCTGGAAAAAAAAGGATAAAATTATACTAGGATATTTCGAAATTACAAGAATGTAACGTTCCATTGGAGAATTTGAAACTAAATGGAATGTTAATTGGTCGAGGTTTGAAAATGTCAAACAAGTAAAATGATCGACAACAAGGGTTTAGTATTAATGGGCTAAATAAACAATATTGTTAAAGTTTAAGAATGAGTTAGCAATCGTTGGATAGTGCCACACATTTGCAGTAAATTGTAGGGCTTGTAGAAAAAGGACTCAAATTAAACAATTCTGGAATAAGTTAATGATGCGTCCCATTGGCAAGGTTTTAATATTGAGGTCTAGGAAAAATGGAATGACTTCAATTTTAGATAGGTTTGAAATCTTGAATAAAGCTCACTCAATTTGGCCCAAAGGGGTTTGAGAATTCCAAAGAAGGGTTATAAGTTGGGTAAAGGTGACATTGTGTGATAATCCATTGGATATCGAGATTAGAACAATGTGCTAGCTAAAAGTTTGGTTAGGTTTAGCTGATGCAAGGTCTGAAACATGATGAATGAATTATCGATACTGAGAAATACTCGAGAACACAAGAATGAAACGTGCTCATGGGCGGTAAATGGGAAACTCTAGGAGGTCTGGGAATAAGATTGGAATGCTTTGGTTAAGTGGATTTTGAATCTTATGGTTGACACATGACAGAAAGTTTAAATCTCGGCCAAAGGTAGTTTAAAGTAATGTCAAATTACTGAGGATTTCGAATAACAAAGTTTGATGCGGTTGAAATTTGGATTGATTGACGTAGAAGTTTCATTGTATGAGAACACCTGATACCTGAAAGTTGATATCTGGGTGGAATAAAGAGAAGAAAATAGCGGGTGATTGAAAATTATTGATCTCGAGAATCCTTGAATTAAGCATAGAAGAAAAACTTCTCAGAGGTTTAGGAATCTGAAGCCAGGAAGTAAGTATGGAATGGCTTACATTTTGGCAGTATGTTTGAATAGCCAAAACAGAAACGTTGTACTGAAATTCGGCCCAAAAAGGGCGTCTTGTAATCTAAATGGACAAAGGATAAAATAATATATTTTGGCGATAAAGTTGAATATTGCCGAGTTAGAATCTGAGTTGGTATTAGGTGATCTTTTGGCAAAATGCTGTAGAATGTGTCCAAACTGCAATAGTAATGAGGCTGGGAAAAAGAGAAATTTCATAATATTAATTAAAATGTGAATCATTTATCAAAGAGCGACTCCTTGAGAAGGTGAATGAGCTTAGTAAAAGTAAATG
Source organism: Aegilops longissima (assembly GCA_021605205.1). Classification (NCBI taxonomy): domain Eukaryota; kingdom Viridiplantae; phylum Streptophyta; class Magnoliopsida; order Poales; family Poaceae; genus Aegilops; species Aegilops longissima. Next base: position 21,483 of record JAHIAM010001923.1, read on the forward strand.
ACTTCAATTTCAGTGATTAAAAATCTTGGAAAAGGAGGGTTAAAATGTCGGCTAAAAAGGCTAGATTTAGAATGCTAGTGAGACTTATTGTAAACTTGAGATTACGGTAGGAAGATGGTTCAATCGGCAAAAGTTTACTAGAAGTATTTCTAAAAGAATTAACTAAAAAGAGGACATATCTAGAGGTTTAACTAATCATGATAAATGAATGTTTAAGTTTGAGATTGAACAGCGACTAGGATCTAGATTCGGCCTAAAGATTTAGTATTTAATGGGTCATGGATGAAAAACTAGGAATAAAGTGGATGATGCTAAATCTTTGGATATTTTTGAAACCAAGTGAAATGGTCAGGCTAGGAATGAAAACGGATTAGGATATTTGACAAGAATTTGGAATTAGTTGGGGGATTAGTGGAAGACCTAGAATAATAGGAATACCTATTCTAAAGTTTGAAATAGTGCTAGAAATAGAGTTCAAGGAAAAAAGAAGTTCTAATTCTAACGATACAAATATTGTTAAATTATCAGAAGTCGGATTGGTGATAAATTTTGCTAATAGTGTTCGGAAAATTTAAAAAGGTCAAGACGTGAAAGTATTTATCATCAGGACTCTGAAAAAGAATGTAAGTGTGGGTAGGTTGGTTGAGGCAGGAAATGTAAATTAATTTGAAGACAATATCAGTATAATGCGTTGAAAGCTGAAAGCTTTGAATCTAAGGAATAGATAAAATAGATGAGAACTTGGATCGATTGAAAGTTTGCTAAAGTTTGGTCAATGGTGCGATAAAAAGTTTTATTTTAAAGGAATCATGTGCATAAATTTGGAAGTTAAAGCTGAAATTGAGGCCAAATGTGTTAGAATTCTAGGTTTGGAAAGAGGAAAATATGAATGTGTAAATTGATCGATTTGGACTTTGGGAAATATTAAACAGAATTTTGCAGCTAACGTTTGAATCTAAATGATAAAGATGACAAGGTTTAAGTTGAATAGGTGAATCTTCAACGAAAGATGAACAATTCTAAATTTTTGGACTGATGGTCGAAAAATATTTACATTAATTTCCGATTCTACAAATCATGTCAGCCGGTTAGAACGCTAAGAATTTAGATATACGATGAAATACTCAAATGTATAAAAATTGATAGTTCAGAAGTTCTATGGACAAAAGCTTTGGTCATAATGGACGTAAAATGTTGGTATAGTTGAGATACGATGGCATGAACATGTTAAATATTATGGCCAAATTTACTAGAATAAGAAGAGAAAGCATTAGCGTTGAAATTACAGGCTTAAGAAGAAAGTATGGCTAAATTTAGCATGTTTGATATACATTTAGCTAAATGCAGTGTTGAAATTGCAAAGCAGCGAATTAATGGGAAAGGAAAAAGTTAACAAATGGGATATCGAGAAAACATTGCTGGATTGAAATTTGCCATTGTGGTTATAATATTGCTGAGATCATAAATAATGTGGATTCAAAATTTACAACAGAATATGTTTTGAACTCGAAAAGGAATCAAAGCGCTATGGAAAAAAAGTGAGTTAATTAGTAATGTAATGCATGGATGAAACTCAAATAGGAACTTGGCTAAAAGTTAGCACTGAAAGGCTTGTAATCAATGAGATAAAATTTGAGCATGATGGTTGAACAGTTAGTTGGCAATAATGTTGCACTTCGGTCATGCAAGAATAAAGAGAATTGTGGATTGCCGGGTGACCAAGTATGTGAAGGTTTGGAAGTCGCTGAAGACTTACCACAGTGATTGGACGAGTCTGTGTGACCTTAGTTCAAGGAGAATCGATGAGGACTTGGTGTCTGAGCTGCGTGCTTTCGATGATTGGGTGTCCGGGACTGTGTGTCCTCGAGGTTAAATACTCAGCCGCTCCAACAGACGTACAAGCCGAGACAGCAGTTGGAACTGGTCTACCAAATCATTGTCTTCACCAACCTAACTGGTTCCATTTCCTCAACCCTTTCATTTCCTCATTCTTGTGTTGAGTGTTTGTTCATATCTGTGTTTGAAGACTTTGGTGAAGACTTTCTCAATTTCCTCAGTTCAATTTCTTGATCTGTTTGTCTTCATCTTGTGTTATCCTGTGATTCGCTTTACGTACTCTGTGATTGTCTTCATTTCATCATGATGACTATGCTTGTAATCTATTACGCTTACTTCGAGTACTTATTCCGCTGCAAGTAGTTCTTAGCTAAGGAATTTCCTCACCGACAAATTCCTCGATGAAGAATTCATAAAATCGCCTATTCACCCCCTCTAGTCGATATAGCACTTTCAATTGGTATCGAGCAAGGTACTCCCTTGTTACGTGTGATTTAGTTTAACCACGGAGTTTTAGTTATGTCGACCGCATGGTATGATCAAGGTCTCAGCAGGGTGTCCTACCTTGATGGGACGGACTACCCCTCTTGGAAGAACAAAATGCGAATGCATCTTGAAGCAATTGACAACGATCTACGGTATGTTGTGACAAAAGGTGTTTCCTCGGTCACACCTTCTACGAATGATGCTGATGTGAAGAGATTCAAGCAACTCAATTCTCAAGCGAAGAATATCATATGTGGCCATCGAGCAAAGGTCAATATGGAAGAGTGAGTGCTTTGGAATCTGCCAAACTCATACGGGACAGGCTGTCCAAAGTAAATGAAGGCGTCTCAACTCAGCGTGACTCTCGAGTCGATGTTCTTGGAATCTCTTCAACCGCTTCAAAAGACTCGACAACGAAAATGTTCAACAAACCTTGATCGCCTCTTGACATCTCAAATGAGCTTCAAGCCTTTGGGTGCCTTGACATCACCGACCATGAGGTGGTGAAGAAATTACTAAGATCGCTTGATTCCTCATTTGATACTCTGGCACTGATGATACAAGAACGAGCTGACTACAAGTCTCTTGATCCTGCTGATATCCTCGAAAGGCTAAATACTCACGAGTTCCAGCTTGCTGAAAAGAGATATCTATGGTTACGGCTATGGAAAACACGTGCCACGAAGGCCAAGGCTGTGTATCGAATCGAGAGTGAAGACTCGGTAGTAGCCTTGGAGATCTGAAGAATTTTGCGAGGAGCTAGCACTGCTCGTGAAGAAATTCAGAAATTCACAAGGCGTGGTCGCTTTGGAAAATCCTCAAGAAGCGGTGATTCCTCATCTAGTGACTATAAGAGAAGACTTTGCCACAAATGCAAGAAACCTGGTCACTACATCCAAGATTGTCCTCAGTGGGAAAAGGAATTAAAGAAGAAGAAGCACAAGGATTACAGTTCTGATGACTTGAAGAAAAAGAAGAAATCATCAAAATCTTCATCATCAAAATCCTCAAAACCTTCTTCTCACAAGAAGTGCAGCTCCAAAAAGGCTCGGGCATTTATTGGCAAGGAAATGGACTCTGAAGCTGAATCTGAGGAAAATGAGGAAGAGGAGGAGTCTGAAGAATCCGAATCTGGTGTGGCTAGTCTGGCTCTTGCTACTGCCTATGTTAGCAAGTCCATCTTCAACACTGAAGAAACTGACTCTGCCAACAAGCCTGATGAGGAAAATGATGACTACGCTCCCACCTATTGCTTCATGGCAAAAGGTGCCAAGGTACTCAATTTCACCTCCTCTGAATCTAGTGAAAATGAATCTGATGAGGATCTCAAGCCCATCTACTCTAAACTTGCTAAGATTGCTATAAAACAACAAAGGGCTTTTGAAAAGGTTCAAAACATGCTAGATAAGAGTGATGATATGTTAGGTGAAGAAATGGATCGCACTCAAGCCTACGATTGAAAATCTTGAGAGTTCAGTCTAGGCTTGACAGCCTTCAAGGTCATCATAACACTCTCTTATCGATCATGAAAACTTTCTTATGAATTTCTTCAAAAGCAAGATCTTGAGAAGCTAAGAGCGAGTTATGAGGATCTTGAAGAAGGGCGCGATTCATTACTTGCTCAACAAATCAGCGCTTCTCAAGAAGAATTTGTTCCTCCATGCTTAAAGTGCATTGAGCGTGAATCGCTAATTCTTCACTGAATGTTCAAATGCTTCAACTGTTACAAATTCTTCACCTGCCTCTGCTATCACTAATTCCTCATCCGAGGACATTGCTAGTATCCTTGACGATGCAGATGAAGGAATTGTACATGACAGGCATGTACAAAAGCATCAAAGGGCATCAGACTCTTTGTGATATGCTTAAAAAGCAGATCCTCAACAGGAACCCTAGGAAAGAGGGTATTGCCTTTGAGAGGAAACTCAATGCTGATGGAGCGTCTTTGGAAGCCGAGCGGTATCCCAAAACCTCATGGGTTGCTGCAAAGGGACCTCCAGTTGATCCATCTACCTTATCTGGTTTTACATGTGAATTTCCTCATTACATTGATGAGTCATTTGACTCAAACTATAAACTGTTCAAAAATCAGAATGGTGAAGTATTTGCTAGATATGTTGGCACTAAGCTGCAGAGCGGTTCCCCTATGAAGAAAATCTGGGTTCCCAAGAAGTGCCTTGAAAGTCTTGGTGAATGTCCTCATGACACCACCGTGAAGAATAGGAACTCCAGATCAAATTCTTCATATGGACCAAACTCTTCATATGGATCCAAGTCCTCATACGGACCAAATTCCTCACGTGGATCAAATTCCTCAAAAGGATCAAAGTCCTCATATGATTATGATCGTGCTAACAACTCTGTTTCTTGAGGTAGAGCTAAGGGCTATGAATATGTGCATTATTCTTCAAACCAATATGTTCATAAGTCCTCGAAGAATTTCTGCTTATTCATATGCTTACCTAACCCCTCTTATGTGAAGCGAAATGGTTTGGCCTCTATGCCACCATTCTCATATGGTGCTTTCAGAATGATGAACTCTTTGCCACCCCTTCAGATGTGGGTGGTGAAGAAAAGAACTAATCTCTTCTGCGGGTCAGGTCTCGGGCGTGCCTTAGCGTCTGAAGAATTTCTTTGGGGCACGACAATTTGCACGAAAGGGCCTTGAGCTAATCATGATGAAATGAACTTTCATTTCACACGTCCTCATCTTGCTTATCTGAATCTTGGTGATGAAATTCATCGATGAACTTGATATCATATTCTTCACCGATGAAGTATATGAGATCGTAAGTTGTACTAATTCATCTGCGGGATGATCAACCCAAAGCCACCGAGTGGGTTCTCGATAGTGGATGTACAAATCACATGATTGGTGACAAGAATCTATTGATGGATGCTACCTTATCACCGTCACATCTGAAGCATATCATCTTTCTTGACAAAGGCAAAAGTCGGTATTGGGACTTGGTAAGGTTGCTATCTCTAAGGACATGCACATGGACAAAGTCATGCTTGTTGAGTCTTTAGGATATAACCTCATGTCGGTCTCAATGCTTTGTGATCTTTATATGGTTGTTATCTTTGGCAAGTATCGTTGTGTTGTGATTATGGAAGCTGACAATTCCAAAGTCTTGAAGGCTTTAGGAGAGGAGACTTGTATATTGTTGACTTCTCTCTGAGGACCACAACCAGCCGTGTGCCTACTTGCAAAAGCTTGAAGGCTGGCTATAGCATCGACGACTTAGTCACGCAGGCATGAGGAATTTACTGCACGCTTGCGAAGAAGAAGCATGTCATTGGCATTGAGAATGTTAAATTCCTCAAGGATCACTTATGCGAACTGTGAAGCTGGAAAAATGACCAAGGCCAAGCATCCAGCAAAGACTATCATGACCTCTACTCGTCCTTGAATTGCTTCATATGGATCTCTTTGGTCCCAATCATTACTCAGTATGTCGTTAATGAAGCATCACTATATGGCTTTGTTATTGTTGATGATTACTCTCGTTACACATTGGTACACATTGTTACTTACAAAAATCAAGTGCAGGAAATCTTCAAGCGATTTTCCTCGAGGGCTTCAACCAACTTTGGTGTGAAGATCAAGCACATCGAGGAGTGACAATGGAACTGAGTTCAAGAATTCGGTCTTGATGACTATCTTGATGAACTTGGTATTACTCATGAGTTATCTGCTCCCTATACTCCTCGGCAAAATGGCGTCGTGGAGCACAAGAACAGAACTCTCGTTGAGATGGCTCGCACTATGCTTGATGAATACAAAAGCGCCTAGTCGTTTCGGATTGAAGCAATTGACACTGCGTGCCACATCATCAACAGTATATCTTCACAAATTCTTCAAGAAGACTGCCTATGAACTCCTCACGGACAAGAAACCTAATGTAAGTTATTTCAAAGTCTTGATTGCTAAATGCTGGATTAGAGATCCACACCACAACTCTAAATTTGCACCGAAAGCACATGAAGGTTTTATGCTTGGTTACGGAAAGGACTACGCACACCTCTGAGTCTTCAACATCGCACTTCACAAGATTGTTGACCTTTGTAGATGTGCGGTTCGATGAAACTAATGGCTGCAAAGAGAGCACCTACCTTCGTGTTAGGCGAACCAGCTTTGAGGATTCTATCAGGTTCAAGGCAAGCGAGGATGTCATTCCTCTTGAAGAAACTGCTGAAGAATTCATTCTGTGACGTGAAGATCGTCGAGCTGATGCACCTGAAGATAATGCTGAAGAAAATGGTGCTGAGGAAAATGATCAAATTCCTCGAAGACAACCAACTCATCCTCGCATTGCAAAAGAAGTGCAAGTTGACAAGATCATCGATGACATTAAAGCGCCAGGTCCTCTCACTCGCTCAAAAGCTTCACATTTATCTAACTTTTGTGGGCACTATGCTTTTGTCTCTATCACAGAGCCCACTAAGGTAGATGAAGCATTTCGAGGCGGAGTGGATTCAGGCCATGCAAGAAGAATTACATCGATTCGAGCTCAACAACGTCTGGGAACTGGTCAAGCGTCCAGATCCTCGCAAGCATAATATCATTGGCACAAAGTGGATCTACCGCAACAAGCAAGATGAAAATGGTCTTGTGGTGAGGAATAAGGCACGACTAGTAGCTCAAGGCTACACGAGTTGAAGGAATTGATTTCGATGAAACTTTTGCACTGTCGCTAGACTTGAGTCTATTAGCATATTACTCGCCTATGCTAACCATCACAATATCACTTTATATCAAATGGATGTGAAAAGTGCTTTCCTCAATGGTAAGCTTGAGGAAGAAGTATATGTTGCTCAACCCCAGGTTTTGAAGATCCAAAGAATCGACAAAGTCTTCAAACTAAATAAGGCCCTCTATGGCCTCAAGCAAGCCCTCGGGCGTGGTATGATACATTGAAGGAATTCTTCGTGAAGAATGGATTCACACCAGTTCACTCGATCCTACTCTTTTACTAAATCTTATGATGGTGAACTGTTTGTGTGCCAAATATATGTTGATGATATTATCTTTGGCTGTCTTGACCAACGTTATAGTGATGAATTTGCCTATATGATGAGTGAAGAATATCAAATGTCTATGATGGGAGAGTTGAAATTCTTCTTAGGTCTTCAAATTAAATCAACAACACAATGGCATATTCATATCTCGGAGAAATACCTCAAAGATGTCTGAAGAAATTGGCATGCAAGATTGCAAAGGCGTCAAAATTCCTATGCCCACAAATGGCCATCTATGCATTGATGAAAATGGTATTGACTTGATCACAAGGTATACCGCTCCATGATTGGTTCTTTATTGTACTTATGTGCATCTAGGCCAGATATAATGCTTAGTGTTTGCATGTGTGCCCGATTTCAAGCTACACGAAGGAATCACACCATAAGGCTGTGAAGCATATTCTTGATATCTAGCTCACACACCAACACTAGGATTATGGTACCCCAAGGGCTCTACTTTTGATCTCATTGGATATTTCGACTTTGACTATCTTGGTGATCGTGTGGACCGCAAGTCAACATCTGGTACTTGTCATTTCCTCGGACGATCTTTGGTGCGTTGGTCCTCGAAGAAAGCAGAACTGTGTATCTCATCACTGCGGAAGCTGAATACATTGCTGCTGGCTCGTGTTGTGCTCAATTACTATGGATGAAGCAAACCCTCAAGGACTACGGCATCAACGTGAAGAATGTGCCTCTCTCTTGTGACAATGAGAGTTCCATCAAGATTGCTCACAACCAGTTCAGCACTCGAAGACAAAGCACATTCAAATTCGTCATCATTTTCTTCGTGATCATGTGTTGAAGGCGACATCTCCATCGAGCACGTGAAGACTGAAGAACAGCTAGCTGATATCTTCACTAAGCCCTTGGAGGAGAAGAGATTTAGCAAGTTGCGGTGTGAGCTAAATATCTTAGAATCTTGAATGTTCTTTGAAAAGGACACACATCCTAACACTTATGCAAAATTGATGACTTAGATGTGCAACACATGAAGAAGCGTTTTCTTCAATCAATGAAGAATGACACTCTAAGTGTGAAGAAATTAATGAAGAATTTGATTCTCGAGAACCCTCGACAATTGTACGCGGTGTCTGAAATCATCATTCTTATCTGATGGGTCACGCCACCACCAAAGTTGAAAATCTTCAATTTGAATTTTTCTTCAGTTTTGAAATTCTTCAGTTTTTCAAATTCTTCAACTTTGCAAAATCTTCACTGTTTCCGTCGTCTTTCTTCATTGGCTATATATATATATATGGATTTATTCCTCTACAGCATTCACTTATGGCTATTTCTTCAAGTTGCTTTTTCTGCTAAGTGAATGTGATCGGACCCTTTCCCCTCTATGCTATACTCAACCCAATCCATTCACAAATTCTTCATGTGCGTTCTACTTTGAAACTCGTTCAAAATCTTCACTGTGTCCTGACAGCTGAAGAAATTGCGAACGGAACTTTATAAACTAATCTTATCCATACCTTCGCTTTTACCACTCAAACCGTTCCGCATCCCACGATGCATTACTTTATTCACCCACGATCGTACACGATCTCCACTACACAGTACGTGGGTGACACATGTCGTGAGAAGGGAAGCGGTCAGGGGCATGTTCGTCCTAAATCTTGGGCGATCCGTTTTTCACCGTGTCTATAAATACCCCTCTCCCCTTCCTCACTCTTTTACTCTGCTCGACCTCTCTCTCCCGCTCGAGCTCCTCAAAACCCTAGCGCCGCCGCTACTCCATCGTCGCCGGTGAGGAAAAGCTTCACTACCTTGACCTCTTCGCCGGCGTACTCGCTATGAACGCTGAAATCCTCACTCCCGCCGTAGCTGATTTCCTCTGCCAAGTTAGGCGTAGAAGATCTGAGCAGACGAACTTCCCAACTGTTCTTCTCGGTTCGTCGTGTTCTTCACTTCGGGTAATTAAAAGTAACTTTTATTACTCGCTTTGATTCTCAAGTCTTCTTAAAATTCTTCAAAGGTGTTTATTCTTCAAATTCTTCACACATATGAACACCTCAAATCTCTTGATTCGTTTCTCTAAGCAATGATTTTCTTCAAGATTCCTCAATTGTGTGGATCCTCGATCTATACAACTGGAACCTAAGACAAATAGCGCTTAGTGAAATTCTTCAAAACTCATCTGGTCAAAATCCTCAAAACTTGTTCTTTTTAAAAACCTTACGAGAAGCATATGACCTCTCCAAATTCCTCGCACCTATACTCTGTTCACAGGTACAAATGTCCGCTGCTGAATCCCTAGGTTCTCATCAACTTAACTCATTTGCAGCGTTCCTCGAAGAAAAACTGCACACTTCTTGAGAGAACTCAATTGTTCAATTTCCTCAACTAAAGAAAATGGCAGGCGGTAAGAAGCGCGAGAAGGAGGAAAGAAACCTGAGGTTATGACAGCGTTTGAAATCCCTGAGGAAATATATGCTGACTACTGCACACCGTATGAAGAAAGCAAAAATCAACGCAAGGTGCGTATTCAGAAGATCGAACGGAGATGGGCACGGGAATGGAAGGAATACAGATATGTAACTCCTAAGTACATGAAGAAATTCGCGTTAAATCCTCCATGCCCAAGAGCTCCTTTGGCACCTGGCCAAATAGCTGATCCCACTAGCGTCAAACGCGGTGAGGACTTTCCTGATGAATGGGCTAAACGCCAAGCAAAATTGGCAAAGCAAGCAAAGGAGGCAGTGAAGAAATTCAATGAGGATTCTGCGCTGCTCTCGCCACGAGGTCTCGGTCAAACCGAGGAAATCAATGCAAAAGAAGCCTGCTAATAAGCCAAGTGCTTCATCATCTGCGCCCTCACGGCCAAGTTCCTCAGCAGCACCTTCCAAGCAAATTCCTCACACTGCTGCCATTCCACCAAAGTCTTCAACAGCTCCGTCAAAACCTTCAGTTCCTGTGCATCTGGCTACTTGTCAAAGGACCACTGGTTTCTCAATTGCCTCAGGCATCTCTGCAAGTTCCTCAGCTGCTCCCATTTCTTCATCTGGCCCGGCACAGCTGAAGACCAAAGCAACAGCTGGACGAGGTCCACGGCCTAGTCCAAGGACGAAACAAGTTGTATTTCATGTACCATCTGACGATGAGGCATCTGATGAAGAACTTGAAGAAATCATCAGAGACCGTCAAGTGAAGGCCGCTAGAGCCAAAGGTACATCTGTGCCACTACTATTGGATCCGAAGAAAGTCCTCGACTTTATTGATCTCTGGCACAATGATCCCAATACCCTCTGCTGATCTTCATCGACACTGGTCAAAGTCATGCGCTGACTCACTTCATCGCTGAAGAAAAATGGAAGTTTGAGAAGGCGAGGGAAATCAAAAAGGCTCAATACAGGAAGGAGAAGTTCCTGAAGAAAAACGTTGTCAAGATGACACCTGAGGAGCTTCTCAAGGTCCAAACTGAAATTCGACCTCAGCAAAAACTTCGATACCCACTATGCTGATTGGCAAGGAGTCAAGACCAGATTCGTCACCCTGACGAAGAAATTCACAAATGTTGCTGCCCCAGTGCAACATGAAATTCCTCAGGCTGGAGCCTCAGCTCAGCCCTCTTGAAAAAAATACCGGCACCACGATGACGTTCACTGCTGAAGAAAATGCTGATTCCAGGGCTGATGATCCCATACCAGTCGCTGAAGAAACTGCCAGGGCACCCACTAGTGGTGCGCCTGAAGAAATTGCTCAAGACATGGGAACTGCATCAGTTGCTCCTGAAGAAACTGCACCAAATTCCTCAGCTCCTCCTGCACCAACTCCAACTCCAATTCTTCCATCTGCTTCTGATGTGAAGAAAACCAAAGCTGCAGAACGAGCTGCTGTGAAGAAAAGGAAAGCATCAGCTGCGTCAGATTCTTCGGCTGCGAAGAAAATGAAGCCAATGACCAGCTCATTTGAAAATCCAATTGATGCTGTTCAAATTTCCTCCATACCATCAAAGGAAGTTGTTCCTTTTGGCGAAGACTATGAGATCCCAATCGGATCTGATGAAGAACATCAATCTGCTGCTTCGTCAGAGAAAATTGATGAAGAAATTGAAGTGGAAGCAATCCCTTCAACCCCAGTTATTTCCTCATCAGACCATGAAATTCCTCAAGCTGGTGCTGAGGAAATTGAAAATGAAGATGTGGATATTGGATGCACCACTCCAGTGATAAATGATGACTTTTGGGAAAGTCAGCATCCCAATACTCCTCTCTTCACCCCGCTCCAACAAGTTCCTCACTCTCCTGCACAAACAGTCCAAATGGACTCTGAAGAAACTCAACCGACTGGTTCTGTGCATGAAGGAATTCCAGCCACTAGTGCTGATGAAACTGCTGCTGCTGCTAATCCTCAGACTGCACCTGTTGAGGAACAAGAAATTCCTCAGGCTGAAGAACCTGAACTTGTGATTCCTGAGGTGGTGATGCAACTCACTGACACCCGTCTGCCCAAGCAAAAGAATCCATTCTCAACCAAGAAAAAGTTCAAGGCTGAAGATTTCTTTGCCGAGCACGTGTTCTTCACTGAATATAACCCATATGACTCTGCTCACATTACGAAGAGGCGCTTCTGGACTGCCAGCCAAGCCAACTTCTATTCCTCAGTGCTTTTCAACAAGGACAAAATCTTCGATCATGCTCATATTCCTCATGTGGATATGGAGTCGCTGCCAGGCTTTGAGCAGTTCTCGGTGTTCTTCATGACGCTTGGGACTGCTAAATTTCTGCACCGATATACGTGGATGGAATGAAGAGCTAATTCTTGAGTTCTATGCAACCCTGCACATCACGGAGACGTCAAGACGTAAATTCATGGGTCTTAGATTGGATGACTGAAAACACTCACTACAAGGCACCAGCAAGTGAATTGCTTCATGCCCTCCCACTCAGTCCTCCGCTTGATGGTGCACGGCGTATCTATGAAGAAAAAGAACTTTCAAATCACTATATGCAAGTGCTGATGAAGCCTTTGAAGCCAAGGAAGGCCCCAAGAACCAAATTCCTCGTCAAGGAATTATTATATGTGCCTCGGACAGTCTATCGAATTTTGACGAAGACTATGAGTCCTATCAAAGGCCACGACTCGAACGATGAAGAAGTCGTTGGCATCATGAAGAATATGCTTTTCAACATCATCCATGGCGTTCCCGTCAATTTCCATGATTTCTTCATGAGGACTCTGGCAAACATTGCTATGTCACCTTTTGAGCTGAAGCCTTATGCGCCTTGGATTATGAGACTCATCAGGTCAAGGTCTTCACTCAATTACAAAGTTGATACTTTGAACCACTGCAGCTACCTGCCCCCGATTGAAGTCCTCAAACGGACAGTTACCTCAGCTGATGAAAAGGGCAAGGCTACTGCTGTGATAGATGAAGGCATTCGTCCATTGGATGGACAGTTTCGTAAAGCAGCATCCTACTCCACCAATGATGACTCTGCCACACATGACTCAGCCGCAAATACCTCGGTCAAGCAAAGTCCTCAAGCTCGCACCTGTGGTGATGATGATCGTGAGTTACTCCTCGTCTTCATCGGAAGGTTGATCGTAATCATAAGTGGGTCAAGCGTCGGTTTGGTACTCTTCTTTACAACATGACCTCAACACACAACGCAGTGAAGAAAAACCACTACTACCTTCATGAAACCTTCAAGCGCTTTTGGGCTGTTCTTTCACATATCTACTGATGAAGAAGAAGCGACTTCAATGGGTCTCAAGGAAGAATTTGACTGGTCTGCACCTCCTCGAAGAAATTCAAGAAGGTCAAAGTTCCTTCCTTGGTGGCCAGCTCCTATTCTTCATCTCGCGACATCGATGAAAATGAAGATTTGGAAGATACATGGCTGGTCCCACTTCAACAAACAACCCGACAATCTTTGGCGCTCCGTCTTCAACTTGAAATTCTTCAAGAGCGTTAGTCCTCGCCGATCCTTTTGGTCATTTGATGACAAAGGGGAGAAATTTGAGTTAGTCTTCAAGCGGGTCTAGTTTTTGTCTATATACAGTATTTTATTAAGTTACAACTCTCGTTCTTCTGAAACCTTTTATTGGATCGAGTTGTAATCTTAACCCTGATGGTGCTTTGATACTTTGATGCATTATGCTTTTTGCTCTATGCTCTGATTAGAAGTAGTTTTGATATTTGTTATGCTCTGATCCAATTTGGCCTTTGGGCTCTGATACTCTTCATGCGTTACATTGCATAACATCAAGCACCATATTTCATCATGCATTTCAAATTCTTCATACTATATGTTAAATGCGTGTATGAATTACAAGATATAGGGGGAGATCTCCATGATTCATTTCTTCAAATGTGCATTGCCTCAAAAGCAAATTCCTCACTATGCACACCTTCAGGGGGAGTTCTTCTATATCTTGCAATCAAATTCCTCATTATCAGTATTTACACTTCATAAGTTTATCCCCGTTGAAAACTTAACCTATGTTGTCATCAATCACCAAAAAGGGGGAGATTGTAAGTGCATCTAGTGCCCCTTAGTGATGTTGGTGTATTGAAGACTTATAGGTTAAGTAACTAATGCGTTTGTGAGTGTACATAGGTCTATAAGTCTATGAGGAGTTTGATATTTACAGTGAAAGTCGACCCCTAAAAATGAAGTTCTTCAACTAAAGACTTTGATATTCTGAAGACTTTCTGAAGACTTTGAAAGTGAAGAAATTGGTGTGACCTTGAAGACTTGGTATTCATTTGAGGAACATGAAGAGTGAAGACTTTTGTTTTCGTAGTTTCATTTTCTCTTTCTTGAGTCATAGGAAACACCGTACTGTTAAAGGGGGTCGAGGAAATACTAAGGAAAAATTTCCATTTGATGCTCAACTCAAAATCCTACACCTACCAATCCCTTGAGTGAAGCTTTTGGAAATCTCATACAGTTCAGTCAATTTCTTGATGAGAGAGACGAAGCTCTTACAGTCCTTGAGGAATTTATTCGACCGAGGAGTTAGGAACTTCGCCGGTCTGGATTGCCTACAGTGAGGAACATGATAGCCACGAGGAATTTGATGTTCAAATTTCCGACCGTTCTTCGCTGCTGCCATGACTGTTCCAAAATATCTTATCCACCTAACGGTCATATCATTGAAGGGCATTTATGTCTTATCATGTCGGGCTGCTCCCTAGGCTATAAATAGCCGCCCCTACAACCACTAGTTGGTTGGCTGCTCGAGAAGAACTTGACACTTGTCATTTGAGAGCAACCCATCCTCCGAGGACTTTGAGAGAAAATCATCAAGTGAGGAAAAACCCAAAGTGAGGAAAATCCCAAAACCAAACCCTACAAACCCAAAGTGATTGAGCATCATGAAGAAATTGATCCTGCGTGGATCCGGCGCTTTTACCTTTGAAGACTGTGCTTCTTCCAGACGGTTAGGCGTCAAGGTCTAGAACATCAAGAGAATTGTGGATTGCCGGGTGACCAAGTATGTGAAGGTTTGGAAGTCGCTGAAGATTTACCACAGTGATTGGACGAGGTCTGTGTGACCTTAGTTCAAGGAGAATACGGTGAGGACTTGGTGTCTGAGCTGCGTGCTTTCGATGTTGGGTGTCCGGACTGTGTGTCCTCGAGTTTAAATACTCAGCCGCCCAACCAGACGTACAAGCCGAGACAACAGTTGGAACTGGTCTACCAAATCATTGTCTTCACCAACCTAACTGGTTCTATTTCCTCAACACTTTCATTTCCTCATTCTTGTGTTGAGTGTTTGTTCATATCTGTGTTTGAAGACTTTGGTGAAGACTTTCTCAATTTCCTCGGTTTAATTTCTTGATCTGTTTGTCTTCATCTTGTGTTATCCTGTGATTACGCTTTCTGTACTCTGTGATTGTCTTCATTTCATCATGATGACTATGCTTGTAATCTGTTACGCTTACTTCTGAGTACTTATTCCGCTGCAAGTAGTTCTTCGCAAAGGAATTTCCTCACCAGCAAATTCCTCAGTGAAGAATTCATAAAAATCGCCTATTCACCCCCCCTCTAGTCGATATAACGCACTTTCATCTAGCTAGAATAGTGTGTCAGGCTCAGGGTAGAGAAGAAATGGGGAACAAACTGATGAAATAATTATCATACCGAGGGAATTCACTCAGAACTAACAAGAATGATAACATGCACTGTCGGTGTACTAGAGTAGGGGTACCCTAGTACCCCGAACTCGTGCACAGACGATCCTTGAGACTCCATGCAGGGCTGGCCACAGTGACCGCCAAGGTCCTCAGCGGCTCCTTTGGAGCCATTCAAGAACAAAGTAATCAAGGCCCCGGCAAGAGGAGCTTGCCGGGAAGGCCGCTCAAGGCACGAAGGAAACAAGGCCCCGGCAAGAGGAGCTTGCCGGGAAGGCTCGGTGAGCAACAAGCTCCCGAGCGCGGCAAGGATTCTGCCGCGGCAAGACGCTGCCGCGGCGAGCAATCTCTTCATCTCCGCTCCAGCTCATCCGCCAGCGTGTCGCCATGGGGCTTTCCGAACGCAGCGTGTCAAAGGGTTGTGCAGCCAGCGGGAGCAGCGATAAGCGCTACCGACAAGCTACCATCGTGGCAAGCGGAGGCGCGCCAGCGGTCCTGTTACCTTTGTTTAGGCGGCGAGGATGGACATTTATGGATCTTGTCCCTTGCCGTCGAGTTAGGTATAGATCATTGTACCTTTGTATAAAGCGGTGTACCAACCTCTATTTTCCTATTTTACCCTTGTCTACTTGCCACCTGTGGTGACCCCTTGTGCCTATAAAAGGAGGCCCAAAGGCAGCGTGAAAGGGTTAAATCTCGAGTTCAGTTCATTCGACGCATACGAGACCAGGGACACTCAGGCTAGGTTTTGTAGCTCCCATTGCTCCCAAGTCAGAATACAATCAACCAAGCAGCAGTAGGAGTATTATCTCTCCGGAGAGCTCCGAAGCTGGGTAAATCTGCTCGTGTGCATCGCTTCGATCCGCTCTTTGCGCAATCTCCGCCCCCCTCCGAACCACAAGGGACCCGGTCCCATAGGTGTTCGTGGGTCACGATCAGCTTCCCCGACATCTTTGGCGTGCGGTAGAGGCGTCGAGACTGTGTGAACCTGATCCAGCGGTCACACGAGCAACTTCATCATCATCTTTATCAACATGGCACGAAGAAGAAGTCTTGGCAGCAGCAGAGCCGTCGCGTCGAACCCACCACCACCGGAGCTGGCGGGTGGTGGGGAAAAGACTGGCGGAGGAACAGGCGTCGTCGAGAGAGCCACGATGCCGCCAGGTCAAGGACAAAGCGGCGCAAGCTTCGGCGTCCAAAACGCGTCAGCGTCCGTCTCGGGGGCGCGGGACCGACATCATCATGATGCTCGCGGCACCATCGCTCGTTGGATCAAGGCCAAGCTGGAGGATCCGAGGCCCTCGAGACCCGCATGCACGACAAAGCATGCTGGTACGCAGCGAATCGGTCGCTTAGGCGGGATGCTGCTCCTCCTAACTTGGTTAGGAGTCCGAGCACATCCGTTCCTCGCTCCGCACGCCATTGCCACCCACCACTCCAGCGGAAGCCTTGGCGAGCTCAGCTACTTCTAGACTACCCTCCAACGGCCGACAAGGTCGGCGAATGGAGGGCCACAATCGAGTCTCATCGGTTTTGCCAGCGGCGTGTTCCTTGACAACCAACTGCGTCCTTGCATGGCGGAGGACAAAGGCACGAGCAGTGGCGGCGAGACCTGCGGGGTGACACCACCATGCACTCCCCTTCCGAAGGCCAAGATCACCAGCTCCTCGGATCCACCTCGACAGCGACTCCACCGCGTCGTCGGATCCACGAGCTCGCCGTGATCAGCGCCAAGTTCTTAAGGAACGACAAGAAGAAGGCGCTCGAACCCGCATCGAGCGCCGAAGAGAAGCGCGGCGTCAATCCGACCAGCGCGCTGGGCCCACTATCGATATGCATGCGCCAGGGGAACCAGGCGACTTGCCGTACGCGGTAGGTTGCCCTGCGTTCACTCGAGAGCTGCGGCAAGTCCAGTGGCCCGACAAGAAAAACTTCAAGCCAGATGTGCCAGAGAAGTATGATGGCAGGACACATCCATCGGAGTTCCTCAGCATCTACACCATTGCAGTGCAAGCTGCAGGGGGACGAGACGACAAGATCCTCGCCAACTACTTCCCACTGGTGCTCAAGCCCAACGTCAGATCTTGGCTCATGCACTTGCTGGACAGCTCCATATCTTCTTGGGCAGATTTATGCCATCAGTTTGTTGGCGCCTTCACAGGCGGCCACAAGCCTCATGGCCAGGAGAGTGACCTTCACCTGCTTGCCCAGAAGGAAGGAGAGTCCCTGCGCAAGTTCATCCAGAGATTCAGTCGTGTGCATTACAACATCCCAGATGTCCACCCTGCCGCGGTGATCAGCGCGTTCCATCGAAACGTCGGAACCGCAGGATGAGGGAGGAGATGGCGATGTGCAAAGTAAAGGGCGTCGTGAGCTCTCGCCTTGGCCGACAAGTGTGCGCGTCTTTGAGGAAGGAGGAGACTCCTGGACAGAATGTTGAAGCAGGATCGGCGGTGAGGAGACCGCCCGGCAAGGAAGAGCGTGGCGGAACAACGAAAGAAGAAGAACAAAGAGGTACTAGTTGTCGAGCAGTCCCGCAGCGGAGGTGGCGCCGAGCAAGGCTAAGGCTGGTGGCTCCGGCAAGGAGGTTGCAGCTGACACCGACCGCCAAAGTGTGGTGCCGCCGACAAGCAGGACAGCTCAACAAGCGATCTTGCAAGATTCACCGCACCAAGGGCCACGACATCCAGAGCTGCAAGAAAGTCGAGCAACTTGTTGAATTGCGAAGGCGAAATCTGGCGAGACAAGGAGAAATCGAGGAAGGTGCAGGGCAGCTAGCAAGAAGAGACCAGGCCGGGGAGGGCGCCGCGGCAAGGCCAAGCAGCGGCAAGGAGATAGACCTCCCCGCGGCCGCAACAAGGACGAAGACGATGATGATGATGAAGATATGGAGGAAGATGAAGCTGACGAGCAAGAGTTTCAGAAGGCAACAGAGGTTCTCTGCGTTGACGGAGGTGCTTCTCTGCATACCTCGCACCGTCAACTCAAGCAGTTGATGCGAGAGGTTAATGAAGCAGAACCATCCGTGGAGTCGCGCAAACCTCTGAAGTGGTCCAGCACGCCCATCATCTTTGACATTGAGGACCACCCTGATCGCATAACTGCGATCGGGTGCTTGCCGATGTTGGTCTCACCAACTATCCGCAACCTCAAGGTCACCAAGATGTTGGTTGACGGCGGGGCTGGCCTGAACCTGATCTCCTCTGCAGTGCTCCAGAAGCTTCAAATCCCTGACAGCGAGCTCGAAGAGACTGGTACATTCCAAGGGATCAACCCAGGAAGGAGCAAGCCCAAAGGGAAAATCACGTTGCCGGTAACATTTGGCAGCGAGCTCAACTTCAGAACTGAGTGGGTCACATTTGACATTGCCGATTTCCCATTGCCCTACAATGGCATACTTGGCCGTCCAGCACTTGCCAAGTTCATGGCAGCCTCTCATTATGCATACAATTTGCTCAAGATGCCCGGCCCGATAAGCGTCATTTCTGTTCATGACGACAAGAAGGATGCGCTTATCTGCGCCGACAAGATTTACCGGGATGCAACAGCCGCGACAGATAGCAAACCACTTGCCGCTGAAGCTCCCGGGGGAAGAAGAAGACCCCCAAGTCCGGCAAGAGCTCTGATGCCTACTCTGGCAAGCGCACCTCTTCGGAGTGCTGCGCTACCGTCGAGGACGCACCATCGAGCTCCACCGGCAAGTGCAAGAAGATGATGGCAGCTCCACGAAGACCAAGAAGGTGCCGCCAAGGAGGGCGGCTTGGTGGTACCTTCACCATCGGTGCCACTCTAGACCCTAAATAGGAAGGCGAGCTCGTTGCTTTCTGCGGCGAATGTCGATGTGTTTGCATGGCAACCATCGACATCCCAGTGTTCAGGAAAGTAATTGAGCACCACCTAGCTATCTGTCCTCGGTAGCGGCCCGTCAAGCAAAAGTCAGGAAGCAGGCGGTGGGCGCCAAGAGTTCATAATGAGAAGAGATCAAGAAGTTGGAAGCAGCAGGCCTTGTCGGAGGAGTGCTCCATCACGTGGTTGGCCAATCCGGTAGTTATGCATAAGGCAAATGGGAAATGGAGACTTTGTATTGACTTCACGGATGTTAATAAAGCTTGTCCCAAAGACCCATTTCCCTTGCGTATAGACCAGATTGTTGACTCCACACTGGATGTGATTTGCTTTCATTTCTTGATGCATATTCAGGATATCATCAGATCTTCATGGCAGAAGAGGATGAAGAGAAAACCGCATTCATTACACCATGTGGCACTTACTGTTTCATACGGATGCCTTTCGGTTTGAAGAATGCTGGTTCAACGTTTGCAAGAGTGGTCCACGACGCTTTTGAGCCCCAAATGCATAGAAATGTAGAAGCCTACATAGATGACATAGTGGTCAAGAGCAAGGACAAAACAACTCTGGTTCAAGATTTGGATGAGACCTTTGCAAATCTGCGCAAGATCAACCTCAAGCTCAACCCCGAGAAGTGCGTGTTTGGAGTCCCTTCCGGCAAGCTTCTCGGGTTCTTTGTGTCTCAGCGGGGAATTGAAGCCAATCCCGACAAGATCAAGGCCATTAAGCAGATTGAAGCACCGAAGAGCGTCAAGGATGTAAGAAGGCTTGACGGTTGCGTGGCTGCTCTCAGCAGGTTTATTTCTAAGTCAACTGAGCGCGCCCTGCCATTTTTCAAGATTTTGAAAAAGGCAGGTCAATAAAATGGACTCGAAGCGGAGGCTGCGCTGCAGAGACTTGAAGAGGTACCTGTCCTCCACTCCAATACTTGTCGCACCTAAGCCACAAGAGAAGTTGCTGCTATATATAGCGGCACCCAATAACCGTGGTTAGTGCTGCGTTAGTAGCGGAGAGGGAGGTGGATGATGAGCCGGCAACCGAGGCAGGTGCATCTAGCGACAAGCAGGGGGCTTCGCCGTCAAGCTCTGGTCCCGACAAGGACGGATCTGCGCAGGATTGCGAGAAGATTCAGAAAAGGATGGTGCAGCGCCCAGTCTACTTTGTCAGTTCCCTTCTGCAGGGGGCTAGATCAAGGTACTCTGGTGTGCAGAAGTTGGTTTTCGGCCTCCTCATGGCCTCGAGAAAGCTGCGCCATTACTTCCAAGCACATGAGATAACAGTTGTCACTCGCTTTCGCTGAAGAGGATATTGCAAAATCCGAAGCAACAGGCAGGATTGTTGAGTGGGCCTTTGGAACTATCAAGCTTTGGCCTTAAGTTTGAAAGCACTTCAACTATCAAAGCGAGCATTGGCAGAATTCATAGCAGAATGGGCGTAGCACGCAAGATGAAGAAATTCCAGAGACAAGCATCCCGTCAAGGAAGCAAGTAAAGAGTGGCTAATGTACTTTGATGGTGCCTTCTCGCTGCAAGGGGCGGTGCGGCGTGCTGCTTATCGCATCCACGGAGAGCACCTCAAGTACATAGTCCAGATGCACTTTCCCAAGGAACAAGCAACAAACAATACTGCAGAGTATGAAGGTTTGCTTGCTGGTCTCAGGATCGCGGTAGACCTTGGGATCAAGAAGCTCATTATCAGGGGGGACTCGCAACTTGTCGTCCGCCAAGTAAACAAAGATTATCAGAGCCCGTTGATGGAAGCCTATGTTGATGAAGTGAGAAAGCTAGAAGAACACTTTGAAGGTCTGCAAATGGAACATGTTCCAAGAGCTCAAAATGATATTGCTGATGGCCTATCAAAGTGTGTTGCACTCAAGTTACCTGTGGAACCAGGAATTTTTGTGCTCAAGCTGACTCAACCAACTGTAACACCATCAACCGGACAGAGCAAGAAGAGGAAGTTGGTTTCGGTGACTACTTTCCGCAGAGCTCCACAAGCCGCCGCCAGAAGGCCCCAAAATCAACGCAGATATCATTGAGGAGCAGTCCGCTCCGACAAGCCCTAGGGTTTGCCGTTGAAGCAGGCGCTCCCGACAAGTCTTGCTCGGCAAGCTTGCCGGGATCATCAACTCGGCAGAACCGCAGGTTCTTGCCGTGGAAGCTGATGTTCCCGCAGCGCAGATGTGCCTTTAATCCTTCTTTGTCGAGCCGTAGGCTCCAACATGGGCACATCGGATCGTCCATTTCCTTGAACGGAGAACTTCGAAGAGCAAGAAGAAGCGGAAAGAGTAGCCCGGCAGTCAAGTATGTACCATTTTGTTGACAACATCACATGCAGAAGAAGACTCAGCGGAGTGAAATTGAAGTGTATTTGCGGGAAGATGGATAGAAGTTGTTGGCAGAGATACATGGAGGCATATGTGGTCACCACATTGGCGCAAGAGCCCTTGCCGGCAAGGCATTCCGGCAAGGTTTCTTCTGGCCAGAAGCCCTCCAGGATGCAACTGCACAAGTAACCAAGTGTGAAGCGTGCGGTTCCATTCAAAACAGATACACCAGCCAGCTCAAGCTCTCGGGCGATCCCTTTATCCTGGCCATTTTTGATGCAGGGGCTCGACATCTCGGCCCCTTCCCCGAGCTGTCGGGGCTTTGAGTACTTATGCGTCGCAATCGACAAGTTCACAAAGTGGCGGAAGTGGAAGCGATGAGGAAGGTGACAGCACGATCGCGATCAAGTTCTTGGTCAATTGTTTGCCGTTTTGGGATACCTAACGGATCATCACCGACAACGGTACCCAATTCACGAGTCGCACCTTCATGCGATCGTCCAAGATCTTGGCGCCAAGGTCTCCTTTGCTTCATTGCTCACCGAGAAGCAGCGGTCAAGCGATGAGGCGAATCTGAAGTGCTGCGAGGACTCAAGACCAGAACTTTTGACAGGCTGCGCAAGTGCGGAAGAAACTGGATTGAGGAGCTGCCGGTGGTTCTTTGGTCGATCAGGACGACACCAAATCGAGCCACTGGCCAGACACCTTTCGCTCTAGTCTATGGAGCAGAGGCAGTTCTCCCCACAGAACTCGTATACGGATCACCTCGAGTACTCGCTTATGATGAGCTTGAGCAAGAGCAGCTGCGACAAGATGACGCGCTGCTCCTCGAGGAGGATCGTCTTCAGGCTGCTGTATGAGCCGCTTGTTACCAGCAAGCTTTGCGCCGCTACCATAGCCGCAAAGTTAATGCCAGAAGCTTCAAGGAAGGCGACCTTGTTCTTCAGCGTGTTCAGTCCGCCAAGAATTCCAACAAGTTGACGCCGAAGTGGGAAGGCCCTTATCGGGTGAAACGAGTCACTAGGCCTAGCGCTGTCCGCCTTGAGACCGAAGATGGCGTTCGGGTGAGAAACTCCTGGAATATAGAGCATCTTCGCAAGTTTTACACATAAGGCGCGGTTGCCGGAACCCGCTCCGGCAACCACCTTTTGTACAAGTCTTGCCGCTGTTGCATGTAATCCTTTGTACAAAGCCGGGCACAGACCCCGTGCATCAGTAAAGCTCATGTGTTGCGCACAACTTGTCATATGCATGCTTTCATAATCCTTTATGCATGTGTTATCTAACATTTTGTGCAGCATCCACACCCGGTAAGCAATAACGAGCCACCAGGCTCCATAACTTTATTTTATCTTCTTTCTTCTCATAAGAAAAGAAGGTTCATCCGCCCACAAGTTAGCCGGGGGGAAGGAGAAGATAATGGTGTGGGCCACCAAGTGTCGCTCGAGGAAGTATCGCCTTGCCGGGAAGCAAACGACAGAAAAGCTAAGTTGCTAAGTTTAAACAATCAATTTTTAAATTTTTAAGTTATCTTCCTTGAACGATAGCACTTTGTATGGAAAACCTGTGCGCGGAGGAACCAACTCGTAGCTAGTCGCACCCTTACGTTGTTTCGAGTCCTCTCAACAACTTAAGTGCGCTGCAACTAGGTGCGACAAGGTTGCTTGTCGGAGGCGGCATCGCCAGCAGGCTGCTGACGTTCCGCACTCAGCGCTCGCGGCAAAGGTGTCCGCGCCGACAAGTTCCCTAAGAGCGTAGGGCACAAACATACAAAAGAAGAAATCAAGTAGAGGAAATAACATTGCGATCGATTGCCTAAGATAGTGTATATTACAAAATGACTTGTCGCAGATCTAATAAATTGTTCTCCTGAACATGATCTGCAGCGACAAGGGAAAGATAAACTTGGCGGCCTAGTCCACGCGGTCGCCATCAACCCTCTTCACTCCGCTCACCCTGTCCACAATGGGTGCGACAAGGGCCTTGAGCGCTTCAACGTCAGCACTTGGCGGCAGGGACTTGAGGACGTTGGCGAAGCTGACGCCTGGATTGCAGAAGGCCACCTTCATCAAGACCTTCTGAAGAGCCCCAACACAGATTTGACGCGACTCGTCGGCCAGCTGCTTTGGGACCTCATCCCGGAGCCGCTGGAGAGCCGCCAACACACTCTTGAAGAACAGGCTGAGCTTGGCGCTGGGTTGGAGATGCTCGTCGGTGGGGTACCCGAGATCCACCATCCCCAGCTCCATCAGCTCCTTGTCGATGGCGGCGGCTGTATTGACAAGACCCTAGGTCCAGAGCGTCACGTTCTCTCTGAGGGTATTGTGGGCGTTCGTGGCAGTCGCCAGCAAATCCTCATTGGCCTTGATCTTCTCCAACAGGCCCGCTTCCCGCTCCTTGGCGCCGTCCAACGTCTCCGTCAAGGTGGTGGTTTCAGCTCGAGATCCGCCTTGGAGTCCTTGGCGGCGTCGATCTCCTTGATCTTCTCAGCGAGGCGACCTGCAATTCACCAAGAGTGTAGGCGTCCTTCTCGGCGCTCATGCTTCAGCGGTGACCTCTTCGCCGCTCTTCCGGAGGTGGCCTCCAGCTGCGTCACCTCGTCTCTAATTCCTTCTTGGCAGCCTCGGCTGGCGCGGCAGCGTCCTTTGCCTCCTTGAGTGCTCCGCCAATTGATTGCTCGCGCCAGATCTTCCTCGTAGCTATCGAGGTTGATCTTCCGCTGCGCCACCACTTCTTCTGTGAAGAGCTTCTCACGGCTAGCCTTTGCTGCTCCTCGACCTCGGCCTTCTCCAAGATGAAGGCCGTGCGCTCCTCAGCAAGCTGCTCCCGCGCTTCTGCTATGTCCCGGAGAGTCTCCTTGTTGGCGCGCCGAAGCTCTTCTGCGCGCTTCTCCATGTCTGCCTCCGCCCTCGCGACAAGTGCTTCCAGCGACTCGGTTTAGCCTGTCGAGGCGCGGTAAGCGGCAACAACCTCTTGAGAGCTGCTCCTCCTCAGGCTCGCCGCTGCTGCTGCTTGGAACGTCAACCAGCGACAGCCCGGCGGAGGCGAGCAGTTCCGCGTCGAAGGTCTCCCCTTCGGCCGGTGCCCTGGATCTTGACGCCCACGGAAGCTTGATGAAGATACCTTCGCCGGCCTTCAGATAGGCGCCGGGCTGGGGCTCTTCGGAGTCTGGTGCGGCATCGGTGGCGGGGGGATCGGCGGCCGGTGCAGCGCCCGGCGCTCCTGCGGCCCCAGGGCCGTCAGTACGATCACCAGACCCCTTCCCAGCCTCTGCGCCAGCAGCCTTGGCAGCCTCCTCGCCGGCAGACCCATCAGCACCGGCCTCCTCCTCCATGTTGGCGGCGTCGTCATTGTTGCCGCGAGCGTCCTCCTCGCCGGCAACCTCAATCTCCATTGGTTCTCCGGCAGATGGATCTAATGATCAGAGAAAGAAAAGAACAAGTCAAGCAAATGTTCGAAAAAGAAGAACGGAAGAAAAGAACCCAAGGGAAATTCTCAAGCAAGAAGATTACCTGCAGTGGGATCTGTTGCCGCGGTCTCCACCACCGGAGGGTCGTCGGCGTTGCCCCTTGTCGGAGAAGCTCCCGTTGTCGGAGAGGCCTCCCTTGCGGAGCGCTCCCTTGGCGGAGATTTCTCCTTGGCGGAGATTTCTCCTTGGCGGCGTAGTTGAAGAGCAGGACTTGAGGTGACTTCGGGACCTCTGATGAGGCTGCTCTGCTCCTACACAAATCAACAAGCCAGAAATCAGTAAAGAAGGAGCACCCAAGCACACGTAACCGTAAGAAGCGAATCAAATACTTACGCTGTGGGCTGTCTTTGGGCTGCTCTGTTGAAGGTCGCCGGATCCGGCAAGGGAGTCTCAGGCGTGCCTCCACAGTACAGGGAATCGTCTTCGACAGCGACCACGAGTCTTGGCCCTCTTCGACGCCCTCTGAGCCAGTGTCCTGAAGAAGAAAATGTTCAGAATGAAGCAAGTTAGATACAAGACGAAGCAGCAAATTGAAGAATTACAAGTACAGCGACAAGGTCTTACTCTTCTTCCTCTTCCTCGGGCTGAGGCGGAGAAGTGAGTCCGCTCCACCTCCGGTGCGACGAGCTAGAAGGTGGGCTCCTTGGGCGCTTGGCGGGTGTGGAAGCCGTGGTCCCAGAAGGCCCGCTCCGTTCTTTGTGGCAGCGTGAGGCGCTCCTGAAGCAGAGGTTGTCGCGGTGGAAGCGCGTCAGTGGCAGGCGGCTGTTGGCCCGTCTGTCGCCCGCCACTTCCCGGTCTTGCGGAGGCGCCTTCTTGGCGGGGCCGCGGGCTCCTCCCGCTGCGAGTCATCTGAAGGTGGAGGGAAGGCGCCCCCGGCAGGCTCGTTCGGCTCAGCGTCGGGCTCGGCCTGCTCCTCCTCGCCGACAAGCTCTTCACGGTCGGCAAGGCTTGCCGCCTCAGCTACCTCCGCCTCCTCGACGGTGAACCCAAACGCGCCGGCGGCAGTAGCTTCTGCCGCCTCCTCCAACCTTGGGGCGATTCGCGCCATCTCTTGCTCGGTGGTGTCGCGGGTGAGCCACTTCGCTCGTCGGCGCGGATCGGCATTTCTGCCAAGTTGTCGAAGAACTGCTGCTGCAGCGTCGTCGGCGGGCTCCTGCCAAGTTGGAGCGATTCCATGGGAATCGCTGGCACGGCATCATCAGCGGATGCGGTCAAGCGACAGTTGTTGCACAAGGGCACTACTCCCTCGGCAACATGAACCACTCGGGGTGATCTGCATCGAGCTTGAACAGCTCCCGCAGCATGCCATCCAGCTCCAAAACGGTGAAGTTCAGTTGAGGCCGGACGCAGCCTCATGATGTCCGCCGCGTTTTGGAATTCCCAAGCAGGCCTCCTCCTCTCCTGCAAAGGCGCAATCGGTGGCGAAGGAAGTCGCGCCAACAGCTCCTCGGTAAACCCTGCTTGCCGGAGGCGCAAGATCCGAGTCACGGCAATCTTCAACTTGTCGTTCTCCGGCGCCAAGTTGCTCCAATCATTGCCGCGCACTATGGGAGTTTGGCGCAGGGCAGTAAAAGGCTGTGGCTCCTCCTCTATAATCCAACACCAATCGGCTCTCCACTCCTCCCATTTGCTGCGCAGCTCTCCGTCAAGATATGCTTCCTTCTTGCCGATCCTAGAGACCCATGCAATCCCTCCGGCAAGCGGCTCTCCTCTCTCAACACGGGGCATGAAGTAATGGCGGAAAAGTGCTACATTTGGGTGGACCCCGACAAAGTTCTCGCAGAGGTGTGCGAAAACTGACATGGTGAGGACGGCGTTGGGGGTGAAATCAAGGAGGCGGAGGCCATATGTGTTCATGACGTCGCAAAAGAATTCGGAAAAGGGCGGGCAGAGCCCGCAATGGAAGAAAAGCGTGAAGAAAGGGTACCCGACAGAAACCTTCTCAGATGTGGCAGCGGAGATCACCCTCGTGCGCGGGTGCGCCCGGGTCTCCGTCGACCAGAAGAGGTAGTACAGCTCTCGCAGCTCCTTCGCGTTGAGCAGAGGGTCGAAGAGGGACCGCTCCTTCCGCAGCGCCGCGAGCCGCTGCGCCTCGGCCGATTTCACCCCTTTGCCCTTGTCGGCTTTCGGAGCCATGGCGGAGGTGGTGGAAGAGTCCAACGGCGTTAGTGGCGCCCGGTGGCAATGGGGGAGGGCGGGCGTCGCTCTCGTTGGGCTCGAAGAAGGGGGAGTGCGGCGGTGGTTTTGATGTGACAGCAATGGCAAGTGGGCGTCCTGCCCTGTTTCCCCTGCTTATAAGGGGGGAGGGGCGGGCGTTCGATTTTCCCATTAAAGAAAGCCCCACGATCTCTCCGGCGGCGCCACGCACGGGCGTGCCGTTCGTGGGGGCGTGGTGGGTCAGCGAATAACTGCGTGATCCGGGCGCGCGTGCCGTGCCTGTTTTGGGCCTGGCCCAACAGAGCTTGGCGCCGTGTGTGGCCCGAGCCGGGGCTCTGTCGGTGTACTAGAGTAGGGTACCCTAGTACCCCGAACTTCGTCTGCGGACGATCGCAACACCAGCGGCAGGAGGCTGGCTGGTGACCGCCAAGGTCCTCGATGGCTCCTTTGGAGCCATTCAAAAACAAAGTAATCAAGGCCCGGCAAGAGGAGCTTGCGGGAAGGCCGCTCAAGGCACGAAGAAACAAGGCCCGGCAAGAGGAGCTTGCGGGAAGGCTCGCTAGCAACAAGCTCCCGCGCGGCAAGGATTCTGCCACGGCAAGGCGCTTGCGCGTCGAGCAATCTCTCTTCATCTGCTCCAGCTCATCCGTAGCGATGTCGCCATGGGGCTTTCCGAACGCAGCGTGTCAAAGGTTGTGCAGCCAGCGGGAGCAGCGATAAGCGGACGACAAGCTACCATCACGGCAAGCGGAGGCGACTTGGCGGTCCTGTTACCTTTGTTTAGGCGACGAGGATGGACATTTATGGATCTTGTCCCTTGCCGTCGAGTTAGGTATAGATCATTTGATACCTTTGTACAAAGCGGTGTACCAACCTCTGTTTTTCCTATTTTACCCTTGTCTACTTGCCACCTGTGGTGACCCCTTGTGCCTATAAAAGGAGGCCCAAGGGCAACGTAGAAAGGGTTCGGCTCCGGTTCAGTTCATTCGACACATACGAGACCAGGGACACTCAGGCTAGGTTTTGTAGCTCCCATTGCTCCCTAGTCAGAATACAATCAACCAAGCAGCAGTAGGAGTATTATCTCTCCGGAGAGCTCCGAAGCTGGGTAAATCTGCTCGTGTGCATCGATTCGATCCGCTCTTTGCGCAATCTCCGCCCCCCTCCGAACCACAAGGGACCCGGTCCCATAGGTGTTCGTGGGTCACGATCAGCTTCCCCGACATGCACCGACTAGAGAGGTTTAAGAACTGCTGGAAGGCTCTAGGGGAATAAAGATGGAATGACTTCTAATTTTTTTGGTCCGTATGGTTTGAAATACTTCCACACAAACCACGAGAAAGCGTTCCTGGAAATCTCGGCCCAAAAAAGGACGTTTAGTAATTCTAAATGGGACTACAGGATGAAAAACAATAGTTTTGGCAGTTAAAGTTTGAGATTCGATGGTGCCGTAGATCTGTTTGGTCATCAGGTGTTGCGAGCCACACCCATGTCTAGCTAGAATAGTGTGTCAGGCTCAGGCTCGAGAAGAAACAGGGAACAAACTGATTAAAGAATTATCATACCGAGGGAATTCACTCAGAACTAACAAGAATGATAACGTGCTCCGACTGGAGCGGTTTTGGAACTGCTGGAAGGCTCTAGTGGAATAAAGATGGAATGACTTCTAATTTTTTGGTCTGTATGGTTTGAAATACTTGCATACAAACCGCACGAAAGCG
Source organism: Aegilops longissima (assembly GCA_021605205.1). Classification (NCBI taxonomy): domain Eukaryota; kingdom Viridiplantae; phylum Streptophyta; class Magnoliopsida; order Poales; family Poaceae; genus Aegilops; species Aegilops longissima. The sequence continues at coordinate 50,441 of JAHIAM010001923.1, forward strand.
TTGCTGGAAATCTCGGCCCAAAAAAGGATGTTTAGTAATTCTAAATGGGACTACAGGATGAAAAACAATAGTTTTGGCAGTTAAAGTTTGAGATTCGATGGTGCCGTATATCCGTTTGGTCATCAGGTGTTACGAGCCACACCCATGTCTAACTAGAATAGTGTGTAATGCTCAGGCTAGAGAAGAAACGGGGGACAAACTGATGAAAGAATTATCATACCGAGGAATTCACTCAGAACTAACAAGAATGATAACGTGCTCCATTGGGGCGGTTTAGGAACTCTTTGGAAGGCTCTATGGGAATAAAGATGGAATGACTTCTAATTTTAGGTCTCTATGGTTTGAAATACTTGCACACGAAAGCATACGAAAGCGTTCCTGGAAATCTCGGCCCAAAAAAGGACGTTTAGTAATTCTAAATGGGACTACAGGATGAAAAACAATAGTTTTGGCAGTTAAAATTTGAGATTCGATTTTGCCACAGATCCGTTTGGTTATCAGGTGTTACGAGCCACACCCATGTCTAGCAAGAATAGTGTGTCAGGCTCAGGGTAGAGAAGAAATGGGGAACAAACTGATGAAATAATGATCATACCGAGGGAATTCACTCAGAACTAACAAGAATGATAACTTGCTCCGACTGGAGAGGTTTAGGTACTACTGGAAGGCTCTAGGGGAATAAAGATGGAATGACTTCTAATTTTTTGGTCCGTATGGTTTGAAATACTTCCACACAAACCACGAGAAAGCGTTCCTAGCAATCTCAGCCCAAAAAAGGACGTTTAGTAATTCTAAATGGGACTACAGGATGAAAAACAATAGTTTTGGCAGTTAAAGTTTGAGATTCGATGGTGCCGTAGATCCGTTTGGTCATCAGGTGTTACGAGCCACACCCATGTCTAGCTAGAATAGTGTGTTAGGCTCATGCTAGAGAAGAAACGGGGAACAAACTGATTAAAGAATTATCATACCGAGGGAATTCACTCAGAACTAACAAGAATGATAACATGCACCGACTGGTGCGGTTTTGGAACTGCTGGAAGGCTCTAGGGGAATAAAACTGGAAAGACTTTGAATTTTTAGGTCCGTATGGTTTGAAATACTTGCATACAAACCGCATGAAAGCGTTCCTGGAAATCTCGGCCCAAAAAAGGACGTTTAGTAATTTTAAATGGGACTAGAGGATGAAAAACAATAGTTTTGGCAGTTAAAGTTTGAGATTCGATGGTGCCGTAGATCCGTTTGGTCATCAGGTGTTACCAGCCACACCCATGTCTAGCTAGAATAGTGTGTTAGGCTCAGGCTAGAGAATAAACGGGGAACAAATTGATTAAAGAATTATCATACCGAGGGAATTCACTCAGAACTAACAAGAATGATAACGTGCTCCGACTGGAGCTGTTTTGGAACTGCTGGAAGGCTCTAGGGGAATAAAGATGGAATGACTTCTAATTTTTAGGTCTGTATGGTTTGAAATACTTGCATACAAACCGCACAAAAGCGTTGATGGAAATCTCGGCCCAAAAAATGACGTTTAGTAATTGTAAATGGGACTACAGGATGAAAAACAATAGTTTTGGCAGTTAAAGTTTGAGATTCGATGGTGCCGTAGATCCGTTTGGTCATCAGGTGTTACGAGCCACACCCATGTCTAGCTAGAATAGTGTGTAATGGTCAGGCTAGAGAAGAAACGGGGAACAAACTGATGAAAGAATTATCATACCGAGGGAATTCACTCAGAACAAACAAGAATAATAACGTGCTCCGACTGGAGCCGTTTAGGAACTGCTGGAAGGCTCTATGGGAATAAAGAGGGAATGACTTCTAATTTTTAGGTCTGTATGGTTTGAAATACTTGCGCACAAAACGCACGAAAGCGTTCCTGGAAATCTCGGCCCAAAAAAGGACATTTAGTAATTCTAAATGGGACTACAGGATGAAAAACAATAGTTTTGGCAGTTAAAGTTTGAGATTCAATGGTGCCACAGATCCGTTTGGTCATCAGGTGTTCCGAGCCACACCCATGTCTAGCTAGAATAGTGTGTTAGGCTCAGGGTAGAGAAGAAGTGGGGAACAAACTGATGATATAATTATCATACCGAGGGAATTCACTCAGAACTAACAAGAATGATAACGTGCTCTGACTGGAGAGGTTTAGGAACTGTTGGAAGGCTCTAGGTTAATAAAGATGGAATGACTTATAATTTTTTGGTCCGTATGGTTTGAAATACTTCCACACAACCCACGAGAAAGCGTTCCTGGAAATCTCGGCCCAAAAAAGGACGTTTAGTAATTCTAAATGGGACTACATGATGAAAAACAATAGTTTTGGCAGCTAAAGTTTGAGATTCGATGGTGCCGTAGATCCGTTTGGTCATCAGGTTTTACAAGCCACACCCATGTCTAGCTAGAATAGTCTGTCAGGCTCAGGCTAGAGAATAAAAGGGGAACAAACTGATTAAATAATGATCATACCGAGGGAATTCACTCAGAACTCACAAGAATGATAACGTGCTCCGACTGGAGCGGTTTTGGAACTGCTGGAAGGCTCTAGGGGAATAAATATGGAATGACTTCTAATTTTTAGGTCCGTATGGTTTGAAATGCTTGCATACAAACCGCACGAAAGCGTTGCTGGAAATCTCGGCCCAAAAAAGGACGTTTAGTAATTCTAAATGGGACTATAGGATGAAAAACAATAGTTTTGGCAGTTAAAGTTTGAGATTCGATGGTGCCGTAGATCCGTTTGGTCATCGGGTGTTCTGAGCCACACCCATGTCTAGCTAGAATAGTGTGTAATGCTCGAGGCTAGAGAAGAAAGCAGGGAACAAACTGATGAAAGAATTATCATACCGAGAATTCACTCGAAGTAACAAGAATGATAACGTGCTCGGATGGGCGGTTTAGGAACTCTTTGGAAGGCTCTATGGGAATAAAGATGGAATGACTTCTAATTTTAGGTCCGTATGGTTTGAAATACTTGCATACAAACCGCACGAAAGCGTTGCTAGAAATCTCGGCCCAAAAAAGGACGTTTAGTAATTCTAAATGGGACTACAGGATGCAAAACAATAGTTTTGGCAGTTAAAGTTGGAGATTCGATGGTGCCGTAGATCCGTTTGGTCATCAGGTGTTACGAGCCACACCCATGTCTAGCTAGAATATTGTGTAATGCTCAGGCTAGAGAAGAAACGGGGAACAAACTGATGAAAGAATTATCATACCGAGGGAATTCACTCAGAAGTAACAAGAATGATAACGTGATCCGACTGGAGCGGTTTAGGAACTGCTGAAATGCTCTATGGGAATAAAGATGGAATGACTTCTAATTTTTAGGTCTGTATGGTTTGAAATACTTGCGCACAAAACGCACGAAAGCGTTCCTGGAAATCTCGGCGCAAAAAAGGACATTTAGTAATTCTAAATGGGACTATAGGATGAAAAACAATAGTTTTGGCAGTTAAAGTTTGAGATTCGATGGTGCCGTAGATCCGTTTGGTCATCAGGTGTTACGAGCCACACCCATGTCTAGCTAGAATAGTGTGTAATGCTCAGGCTAGAGAAGAAACGGGGAACAAACTGATGAAAGAATTATCATACCGAGGGAATTCACTCAGAAGTAACAAGAATGATAACGTGCTCGGACTGGAGCGGTTTAGGAACTGCTGGAAGGCTCTATGGGAATAAAGATGGAATGACTTCTAATTTTTAGGTCTGTATGGTTTGAAATACTTTCGCACAAAACGCATGAAAGCGTTCCTGGAAATCTCGGCCCAAAAAAGGACATTTAGTAATTCTAAATGGGACTACAGGATGAAAAACAATAGTTTTGGCAGTTAAAGTTTGAGATTCGATGGTTCCACAGATCCGTTTGGTCAACAGGTGTTACGAGCCACACCCATGTCTAGCTAGAATAGTGTGTCAGGCTCAGGGTAGAGAAGAAATGGGGAACAAACTGATGATATAATTATCATACCGAGGGAATTCACTCAGAACTAACAAGAATGATAACGTGCTCCGACTGGAGAGTTTTAGGAACTGCTGGAAGGCTCTAGGGCTATAAAGATGGAATGACTTCTAATTTTTTTGTCCGTATGGTTTGAAATACTTCCACACAAACCACGAGAAAGCGTTCCTGGAAATCTCGGCCCAAAAAAGGATGTTTAGTAATTCTAAATGGGACTACAGGATGAAAAACAATACTTTTGGCAGCTAAAGTTTGAGATTCGATGGTGCCGTAGATCCGTTTGGTCATCGGGTGTGACGAGCCACACCCATGTCTAGCTAGAATAGTGTGTCAGGCTCAGACTAGAGAAGAAACGGGGAACAAACTGATTAAAGAATTATCATACCGGGGGAATTCACTCAGAACTAACAAGAATGATAACGTGCTCCGACTGGAGCGGTTTTGGAACTGCTGGAAGGCTCTAGGGAAATAAAGATGGAAAGACTTCTAATTTTTAGGTCCGTATGGTTTGAAATACTTGCATACAAACCGCACGAAAGCGTTCCTGGAAATCTCGGCCCAAAAAAGGACGTTTAGTAATTCTAAATGGGACTACAGGATGAAAAACAATAGTTTTGGCAGTTAAAGTTTGAGATTCGATGGTGCCGTAGATCCGTTTGGTCATCAGGTGTTACGAGCCACACCCATGTCTATCTAGAATAGTGTGTAATGCTCAGGCTAGAGAAGAAACGGGGAACAAACTGATGAAAGAATTATCATACCGATGGAATTCACTCAGAACTAACAAGAATGATAACATGCTCCAACTGGAGCGGTTTAGGAACTGCTGGAAGGCTCTATGGGAATAAAGATGGAATGACTTCTAATTTTTAGGTCCGTATGGTTTGAAATACTTGCATACAAACCGCACGAAAGCGTTGCTGGAAATCTCGGCCCAAAAAAGGACGTTTAGTAATTCTAAATGGGACTACAGGATGCAAAACAATAGTTTTGGCAGTTAAAGTTGGAGATTCGATGGTGCCGTAGATCCGTTTGGTCATCAGGTGTTACGAGCCACACCCATGTCTAGCTAGAATATTGTGTAATGCTCAGGCTAGAGAAGAAACGGGGAACAAACTGATGAAAGAATTATCATACCAAGGGAATTCACTCAGAACTAACAAGAATGATAACGTGCTCCGACTGGAGCGGTTTAGGAACTGCTGGAATGCTCTAGGGGAATAAAGATGGAACGACTTCTAATTTTTAGGTCCGTATGGTTTGAAGTACTTGCACACAAACCGCACGAAAGCGTTCCTGGAAATCTCCCCTAAAAAAGGACGTTTAGTAATTCTAAATAGGACTACAGGATGAAAAACAATAGTTTTGGTAGTTAAAGTTTGAGATTTGATGGTGCCGTAGATCCGTTTGGTCATCAGGTGTTACGAGCCACAACCATGTCTAGCTAGAATAGTGTGTCAGGCGCAGGCTAGAGAAGAAACGGAGAACAAACTGATGAAAGAATTATCATACCGAGGGAATTCACTCAGAACTAACAAGAATGATAACGTGCTCCATTTGGGCGGTTTAGGAACTCTTTGGAAGGCTCTAGGGAATAAAGATGGAATGACTTCTAATTTTTAGGTCCGTATGGTTTGAAATACTTGCACACAAACCGCTAAAGCGTTCTGAAATCTCGGCTAAAAAAGGACGTTTAGTAATTCTAAATGGGACTACAGGATGAAAAACAATAGTTTTGGTAGTTAAAGTTTGAGATTCGATGGTGCCGTAGATCCGTTTGGTCATCAGGTGTTACGAGCCACACCCATGTCAAGCTAGAATAGTGTGTCAGGCGCAGGCTAGAGAAGAAACAGAGAACAAACTGATGAAAGAATTATCATACCGAGGGAATTCAATCAGAACTAACAAGAATGATAACGGGCTCCGACTAGAGCGGTTTAGGAACTGCTGGAAGGCTGTAGGGGAATAAAGATGGAATGACTTCTAATTTTAAGGTCCGTATGATTTTAAAAACTTGCACACAAACCCCGAGAAAGCGTTCCTGGAAATCTCGGCCCAAAAAAGGATGTTTAGTAATTCTAAAACGGACTACAGGATAAAAAACAATAGTTTTTGCAGTTAAAGTTTGAGATTCGATGGTGCTGTAGATCCGTTTGGTCATCAGGTGTTACGAGCCACACCCATGTCTAGCAAGAATACTGTGTCAGGCTCATGCTAGAAAAGAAACGGGGAACAAACTGATGAAATAATTATCATACCGAGTGAATTCACTCAGAACTAACAAGAATGATAATGTGCTCCGACTGGAGCGGTTTAGGAACTGATGGAAGGCTCTAGGGGAATAAAGATGGAATGACTTCTAATTTTTAGGTCAGTGTGGTTTGAAATAATTGCACACAAACCGCACGAAAGCGTTCCTAGAAATCTCGGCCCAAAAAAGGAGGTTTAGTAATTCTAAATGGGACTACAGGATGAAATACAATAGTTTTGGCAGTTAAAGTTTGAGATTCGATGGTGCTATAGATCCGTTTGGTCATCAGGTGTTACGAGCCACACCCATGTCTAGCTAGATTAGTGTGTGAGGCTCAGGCTATAAAAGAAACGGGGAACGAGCTGATGAAAGAATTATCATACCGAGGGAATTCACTCAGAACTAACAAGAATGATAACGTGCTCCGACTAGAGCGGTTTAGGAACTGCTGGAAGGCTTTAGGGGAATAAAGATGGAATGACTTCTAATTTTTAGGTCCGTATGATTTGAAATACTTGCACACAAACCCCGAAAAAGCATTCCTGGAAATCTCGGCCCAAAAAAGGATGTTTAGTAATTCTAAAAGGGACTACAGGTTGAAAAACAATAGTTTTGGCAGTTAAAGTTTGAGATTCGATGGTGTCGTAGATCCGTTTGGTCATCAGGTGTTACGAGCCACACCCATGTCTAGCAAGAATACTGTGTCAGGCTCAGGCTAGAGAAGAAAGGGGAAACAAACTGATGAAAGAATTATCATACCGAGTGAATTCACCCAGAACTAACAAGAATGATAACGTGCTCCGACTGAAGCTGTTTTGGAACTGCTGGAAGGCTCTAGGGGAATAAAGATGGAATGACTTCTAATTTTTAGGTCCGTATGGTTTGAAATAGTTGCACACAAACCCCGAGAAAGCGTTCCTGGAAATGTCAGCCAAAAAAGGACGTTTATTAATTCTAAATGGGACTACAGGATGAAAAACAATAGTTTTGGCAGTTAAAGTTTGAGATTCGATGGTGCCGTAGATCCGTTTGGTCATCAGGTGTTATGAGCCACACCCATGTCTAGCTAGAATAGTGTGTCAGGCTCAGGCTAGAGAAGAAACGGGGAACAAACTGATGAAAGAATTATCATACCGAGGGAATTCACTCAGAACTAACAAGAATGATAACATGCTCCGACTAGAGCGGTTTAGGAACTGCTGGAAGGCTCTAGGGGAATAAAGATGGAATGACTTCTAATTTTTAGGTCCGTATGATTTGAAATACTTGCACACAAACCCCGAGAAAGCGTTCCTGGAAATCTCGGCCCAAAAAAGGATGTTTAGTAATTCTAAAAGGGACTACAGGTTGAAAAGCAATAGTTTTGGCAGTTAAAGTTTGAGATTCGATGGTGCCGTAGATCCGTTTGGTCATCAGGTGTTACGAGCCACACCCATGTCTAGCAAGAATACTGTGTCAGGCTCAGGCTAGAGAAGAAACGGGGAACAAACTGATGAAAGAATTATCATACCGAGTGAATTCACTCAGAACTAACAAGAATGATAACGTGCTCCGACTGGAGCGGTTTAATAACTGCTGGAAGGCTCTAGGGGAATAAAGATGGAATGACTTCCTATTTTTAGGTCAGTATGGTTTGAAATACTTGCACACAAACCGCACGAAAGCGTTCCTGGAAATCTCGGCCCAAAAAAGGACGTTTATTAATTCTAAATGGGACTACAGGATGAAAAACAATAGTTTTGGCAGTTAAAGTTTGAGATTTGATGGTGCCGTAGATCCGTTTGGTCATCAGGTGTTACGATCCACACCCATGTCTAGCTAGAATAGTGTGTCAGGCTCAGGCTAGAGAAGAAACGGGGAACAAACTGATAAAAGAATTATCACACCGAGGGAATTCACTCAGAACTAACTAGAATGATAACATGCTCCGACTGGAGCGGTTTAGGAACTACCGGAAGGCTGTATGGGAATAAAGATGGAATGACTTCTAAGTTTTAGGTCCACATGATTTGAAATACTTGCACACAAACCCCAAGAAAGCGTTGTTGGAAATCTCGGCCCAAAAAAGGACGTTTAGTAAATCTAAAAGGGACTACAGGATGAAAAACAATAGTTTTGGCAGTTAAAGTTTGAGATCCGATGGTGCCGTAGATCCGTTTGGTCATCAGGTGTTACGAGCCACACCCATGTCTAGCTAGAATAGTGTGTCAGGCTCAGGCTAGAGAAGAAACGGGGAACAAACTGATGAAATAATTATCATAACGAGGAAATTCACTCAGAACTAACTAGAATGATAACGTGCTCCGACTGGAGCGGTTTAGGAACTGCCGGAAGGCTGTAGGGGAATGAAGATGGAATGACTTCTAGTTTCTAGGTCAATATGAATTGAAATACTTGCACACAAACCCCAAGAAAGCGTTGCTAGAAATCTCAGCCAAAAAGGACGTTTAGTAAATCTAAAAGGGACTACAGGATGAAAAACAATAGTTTTGGCAGTTAAAGTTTGAGATTCGATGGTGCCGTAGATCCGTTTGGTCATCAGGTGTTCGAGCCACAGCCATGTCTAGCTAGAATAGTGTGTCGGGCTCGGGCTAGAGAAAAGCAGGGAACAAAGCTGATGAAAGAATTATCATACCGAGGAATTCACTCAGAACTAACAAGAATGATAACGTGCTCCATTGGGCGGTTTAGGAACTCTTGGAAGGCTCTAGGGAATAAAGATGGAATGACTTCTAATTTTAGGTCCGTATGGTTTGAAATACTTGCACACAAACCACACGAAAGCGTTCCTGGAAATCTCGGCCCAAAAAAGGACGTAGTAATTCTAAATGGGACTACAGGATGAAAAACAATAGTTTTGGTAGTTAAAGTTTGAGATTCGATGGTGCCGTAGATCCATTTGGTCATGAGGTGTTATGAGCCACACCCATGTCTAGCTAGTATAGTGTGTCAGACTCAGGCTAGATAAGAAACGGGGAACATACTGATGAAAGAATTATCATACCGAGGGAATTCATTCAGAACTAACAAGAATGATAACGTGCTCCGACTGGAGCGGTTTAGGAACTGCTGGAAGGCTGTAGGGGAATAAAGATGGAATGACTTCTAATTTTTAGGTCCATATGATTTGAAATACTTGCGCAGAAACCCCGAGAAAGCGTTGCTGGAAATCTCGACCCAAAAAAGGACGTTTAGTAATTCTAAATGGGACTACAGGATGAAAAATAATAGTTTTGGCAGTTAAAGTTTGAGATTCGATGGTGCCGTAGATCCGTTTGGTCATCAGGTGTTACGAGCCACACCCATGTCTAGCTGGAATAGTGTGTCAGGCTCACGCTAGAGAAGAAATGGGGAACAAACAGATGAAAGAATTATCATACCGAGGGAATTCACTCAGAACTAACAAGAATGATAACGTGCTCCGACTGGAGCGGTTTAGGAACTGCTGGAAGGCTGTAGGGGAATAAATATGAAATGAATTCTAATTTTTAGGTCAGTATGGTTTGAAATACTTGCACAGAAACCCCGAGAAAGGGCTGCTAGAAATCTCGGCCCAAAAAAGGACGTTTAGTAATTCTAAAAGGGACTACAGGATGAAAAACAATAGTTTTGGCAGTTAAAGTTTGAGATTCGATGGTGCCGTAGATCCGTTTGGTCATCAGGTGTTATGAGCCACACCCATGTCTAGCTGGAATAGTGTGTCAGGCTCAGGCTAGAGAAGAAACAGGGAACAAACTGATGAAAGAATTATCATACCGAGTGAATTCACTCAGAACTAACAAGAATGATAACGTGCTCCGACTGGAGCAGTTTAGGAACTGCTGGAAGGCTGTAGGGGAATAAATATGAAATGACTTCTAAATTTTAGGTCTGTATGGTTTGAAATACTTGCACAGAAACCCCGAGAAAGCATTGCTAGAAATCTCGGCCCAAAAAAGGACGTTTAGTAATTCTAAAAGGGACTACAGGATGAAAAACAATAGTTTTGGCTGTTAAAGTTTGAGATTCGATGGTGCCGTAGATCCGTTTGGTCATCAGGTGTTACGAGCCACACCCATGTCTAGCTGGAATAGTGTGTCAGGCTCACGCTAGAGAAGAAACGGGGAACAAACTGATGAAAGAATTATCATACCGAGGGAATTCACTCAGAACTAACAAGAATGATAACGTGCTCCGACTCGAGCGGTTTAGGAATTGCTGGAAGGCTCTAGGGGAATAAATATGAAATGACTTCTAATTTTTAGGTCCGTATGGTTTAAAATACTTGCACACAAACCCCGAGAAAGCATTCCTGGAAATCTCGGCCCAAAAAAGGACGTTTAGTAATTCTAAAAGGGACTACAGGTTGAAAAACAATAGTTTTGGCAGTTAAAGTTTGAGATTCGTTCATGGCGTAGATCCGTTTGGTCATCACGTGTTACGAGCCACACACATGTCTAGCAAGAATACTGTGTCAGGCTCAGGCTAGAGAAGAAACGTGGAACAAACAGATGAAAGAATTATCATACCGAGTGAATTCACTCAGAACTAACAAGAATGATAACGTGCTCCAACTGGAGCAGTTTAGGAACTGCTGGAAGGCTGTAGGGGAATAAATATGAAATGACTTCTAATTTTTAGGTCCGTATGGTTTAAAGTACTTGCATAGAAACCCCGAGAAAGCGTTGTAAGAAATCTCGGCCCAAAAAAGGACATTTAGTAATTCTAAAAGGGACTACAGGATGAAAAACAAAAGTTTTGGCAGTTAAAGTTTGAGATTCGATGGTGCCGTAGATCCGTTTGGTCATGAGGTGTTACGAGCCACACCCATGTCTAGCTGGAATAGTGTGTCAGGCTCACGCTAGAGAAGAAATGGGGAACAAACAGATGAAAGAATTATCATACCGAGGGAATTCACTCAGAACTAACAAGAATGATAACGTGCTCCGACTGGAGCGGTTTAGGAACTGCTGGAAGGCTGTAGGGGAATAAATATGAAATGAATTCTAATTTTTAGGTCAGTATGGTTTGAAATACTTGCACAGAAACCCCGAGAAAGGGCTGCTAGAAATCTCGGCCCAAAAAAGGACGTTTAGTAATTCTAAAAGGGACTACAGGATGAAAAACAATAGTTTTGGCAGTTAAAGTTTGAGATTCGATGGTGCCGTAGATCCGTTTGGTCATCGGTGTTCTGAGCCACACCCATGTCTAGCTGGAATAGTGTGTGGAGGCTCACGCTAGAGAAAAAGCGGGAACAAACTGATGAAAGAATTATCATACCGAGGAATTCACTCAGAACTAACAAGAATGATAACGTGCTCCATTGGGCGGTTTAGGAACTCTTTGGAAGGCTCTAGGGGAATAAATATGAAATGACTTCTAGTTTTTAGGTCCGTATGGTTTGAAATACTTGCACACAAACCCCGAGAAAGCGTTCCTGGAAATCTCGGCCAAAAAAGGACGTTTAGTAATTCTAAAAGGGACTACAGGTTGAAAAACAATAGTTTTGGCAGTTAAAGTTTGAGATTCGATCGTGGCGTAGATCCGTTTGGTCATCACGTGTTACGAGCCACACCCATGTATAGCAAGAATATTGTGTCAGGCTCAGGCTAGAGAAGAAACGGGGAACAAACTGATGAAAGAATTATCATACCGAGTGAATTCACTCAGAACTAACAAGAATGATAATGTGCTCCGACTGGAGCAGTTTAGGAACTGCTGGAAGGCTGTAGGGGAATAAATATGAAATGACTTCTAATTTTTAGGTCTGTATGGTTTGAAATACTTGCACAGAAACCCCGAGAAAGCGTTGCTAGAAATCTCGGCCCAAAAAAGGACGTTTAGTAATTCTAAAAGGGACTACAGGATGAAAAACAATAGTTTTGGCAGTTAAAGTTTGAGATTCGATGGTGCCGTAGATCCGTTTGGTCATCAGGCGTTACGAGCCACACCCATGTCTAGCTGGAATAGTGTGTCAGGCTCACGCTAGAGAAGAAACGGGGAACAAACTGATGAAATAATTATCATACCGAGGGAATTCACTCAGAACTAACAAGAATGATAACGTGCTCCGACTCGAGCGGTTTAGGAATTGCTGGAAGGCTCTAGGGGAATAAATATGAAATGACTTCTAATTTTTAGGTTCGTATGGTTTAAAATACTTGCACACAAACCCCGAGAAAGCGTTCCTGGAAATCTCGGCCCAAAAAACGACGTTTAGTAATTCTAAAAGGGACTACAGGTTGAAAAACAATAGTTTTGGTAGTTAAAGTTTGAGATTCGATCGTGGCGTAGATCCGTTTGGTCATCACGTGTTACGAGCCACACCCATGTCTAGCAAGAATACTATGTCAGGCTAAGGCTAGAGAAGAAATGTGGAACAAACAGATGAAAGAATTATCATACCGAGTGAATTCACTCAGAACTAACAAGAATGATAACGTGCTCCAACTGGAGCAGTTTAGGAACTGCTGGAAGGCTGTAGGGGAATAAATATGAAATGACTTCTAATTTTTAGGTCAGTATGGTTTAAAATACTTGCATAGAAACCCCGAGAAAGCGTTGTAAGAAATCTCGGCCCAAAAAAGGACATTTAGTAATTCTAAAAGGGACTACAGGATGAAAAACAATAGTTTTGGCAGTTAAAGTTTGAGATTCGATGGTGCCGTAGATCCGTTTGGTCATCAGGTTTCTGAGCCACACCATGTCTAGCTAGAATAGTGTGTCGGGGCTCACGCTAGAAGAAAGCGGGAACAAACTGATGAAAGAATTATCATCGAGAGAATTCACTCGAACTATCAAGAATGATAACGTGCTCCATTTGGAGCGGTTTAGGAACTCTTTGGAAGGCTCTAGGGAATAAATATGAAATGACTTCTAATTTTTAGGTCTGTATGGTTTGAAATACTTGCACACAAACCCGAAAGCGTTCACGGAAATCTCGGCCCAAAAAGGGCGTTTAGTAATTCTAAAGGGACTACTGGGATGAAAAACAATAGTTTTGGCAGTTAAAGTTTGAGATTCGATGGTGGCGTAGATCCGTTTGGTCATCACGTGTTACGAGCCACACCCATGTCTAGCAAGAATACTGTATCAGGCTCAGGCTAGAGAAGAAACGGGGCACAAACTGATGAAAGAATTATCATACCGAGTGAATTCACTCAGAACTAACAAGAATGATAACGTGCTCCATTGGGCGGTTTAGGAACTTCTTTCGAAGGCTCTAGGGAATAAAGATGGAATGACTTCTAATTTTTAGGTCCGTATGGTTTGAAATACTTGCACACAAACCGCACGAAAGCGTTCCTGGAAATCTCGGCCAAAAAAAGGACGTTTAGTAATTCTAAATGGGACTACAGGATGAAAAACAATAGTTTTGGTTTTAAAGTTTGAGATTCGATTGTGCCGTAGATCCGTTTGGTCATCAGGTGTTACGAGCCACACCCATGTCTAGCTAGAATAGTGTGTCAGGCTCAGGCTAGAGAAGAAACAGGGAACAAACTGATGAAAGAATTATCATACCGAGGGAATTCACTCAGAACTAAGAAGAATGATAACGTGCTCCGACTGGAGCGGTTTAGGAACTGCTGGAAGGCTCTAGGGGAATAAAGATGGAATGACTTCTAATTTTTAGGTCCGTATGGTTTGAAATACTTGCACACAAACCGCACGAAAGCATTCCCGGAAATCTCGGCCAAAAAAGGACGTTTAGTAATTCTAAATGGGACTACAGGATGAAAAACAATAGTTTTGGCAGTTAAAGTTTGAGATTCGATGGTGCTTAGTAGATCCGTTTGGTCATCGGTGTTCTGAGCCACACCCATGTCTAGCTGGAATAGTGTGTGGGGCTCATGCTAGAGAAAAGCAGGGAACAAACTGATGAAAGAATTATCATACCGAGGAATTCACAGAACTAACAAGAATGATAACGTGCTCAACTCGGCGGTTTAGGAACTGCTGGAAGGCTCTAGGGAATAAAGATGGAATGACTTCTAATTTTAGGTCTGTATGGTTTGAAATACTTGCACACAAACCACATGAAAGCGTTCTGAAATCTCGGCCCAAAAAAGGGCGTTTAGTAATTCTAAATGGGAGGGCTAGGAAAAGCATGGAACAAGCCCGATCATAGGTATCATGGAATTCACTCGAGAACTAACAAGAATGATAACGTGCTCCGAATGGGCGGTTTAGGAGAACTATTTGGAAGGCTCTAGGGAATAAAGATGGAATGACTTCTAATTTTTTATGATTTGAAATAACATGACCCGAGCGTTCAGAAATCTCGGCACACAAAAGGGCGTTTAGTAATTCTAAATGGGACTCTGAGTTAAAAACAATAGTTTTGGCGGTTAAAGTTTGAGATTTGATGGTGCCGTGAATCCGTCTGGTCATGGTGTTACTGAGCCACACCAATAGTTTAGCGAGTTAAAGTTTGATTTGATGGTGCCAGGCTCTAGGGAATAAAGATGGAATGACTTCTAATTTTTAGGTCCGTATGGTTTGAAATACTTGCACACAAACCCGAAAGCGTTCTGAAATCTCGGCCCAAAAAGGGCGTTTAGTAATTCTAAATGGGACTACAGGATGAAAAACAATAGTTTTGGCAGTTAAAGTTTGAGATTCGATGGTGCCGTAGATCCGTTTGGTCATCGGTGTTCTGAGCCACACCCATGTCTAGCTAGAATAGTGTGTCCGGCTCAGGCAAGAGAAAAGCAGGGAACAAACTGATGAAAGAATTATCATACCGAGGAATTCACTCAGAACTAACAAGGATGATAACGTGCTCCATTTGGGCGGTTTAGGAACTCTTTGGAAGGCTCTAGGGA
This sequence comes from Aegilops longissima, assembly GCA_021605205.1. Lineage (NCBI taxonomy): Eukaryota > Viridiplantae > Streptophyta > Magnoliopsida > Poales > Poaceae > Aegilops > Aegilops longissima. The sequence continues at coordinate 65,463 of JAHIAM010001923.1, forward strand.
ATAAAGATGGAATGACTTCTAATTTTTAGGTCCGTATGGTTTGAAATACTTGCACACAAACCGCGAAAGCGTTCTGAAATCTCGGCCCAAAAAGGGCGTTTAGTAATTCTAAATGGGACTACAGGATGAAAAACAATAGTTTTGGCAGTTAAAGTTTGAGATTCGATGGTGCCGTAGATCCGTTTGGTCATCGGTGTTCTGAGCCACACCCATGTCTAGCTAGAATAGTGTGTCGGCTCAGGCAAGAGAAAAGCAGGGAACAAACTGATGAAAGAATTATCATACGAGAATTCACTCAGAACTAACAAGGATGATAACGTGCTCCATTGGGCGGTTTAGGAACTCTTTGGAAGGCTCTAGGGAATAAAGATGGAATGACTTCTAATTTTTAGGTCCGTATGGTTTGAAATACTTGCACACAAACCGCATGAAAGCGTTCTGAAATCTCGGCCCAAAAAGGGCGTTTAGTAATTCTAAATGGGACTACAGGATGAAAAACAATAGTTTTGGCAGTTAAAGTTTGAGATTCGATGGTGCGTAGATCCGTTTGGTCATCAGGTGTTCTGAGCCACACCCATGTCTAGCTAGAATAGTGTGTCGGCTCAGGCAAGAGAAAAGCAGGGAACAAACTGATGAAAGAATTATCATACCGAGGAATTCACTCAGAACTAACAAGGATGATAACGTGCTCCATTGGGCGGTTTAGGAACTTTGGAAGGCTCTAGGGAATAAAGATGGAATGACTTCTAATTTTTAGGTCCGTATGGTTTGAAATACTTGCACACAAACCGCATGAAAGCGTTCTGAAATCTCGGCCCAAAAAGGGCGTTTAGTAATTCTAAATGGGACTACAGGATGAAAAACAATAGTTTTGGCGAGTTAAAGTTTGAGATTCGATGGTGCCGTAGATCCGTTTGGTCATCGGTGTTCTGAGCCACACCCATGTCTAGCTAGAATAGTGTGTCCGGCTCAGGCAAGAGAGAAAAGCAGGGAACAAACTGATGAAAGAATTATCATACCGAGGAATTCACTCAGAACTAACAAGGATGATAACGTGCTCCATTTGGGCGGTTTAGGAACTCTGGAAGGCTCTAGGGAATAAAGATGGAATGACTTCTAATTTTTAGGTCCGTATGGTTTGAAATACTTGCACACAAACCCGAAAGCGTTCTGAAATCTCGGCCCAAAAAGGGCGTTTAGTAATTCTAAATGGGACTACAGGATGAAAAACAATAGTTTTGGCAGTTAAAGTTTGAGATTCGATGGTGCCGTAGATCCGTTTGGTCATCGGTGTTCTGAGCCACACCCATGTCTAGCTAGAATAGTGTGTCGGCTCAGGCTAGAGAGAAAAGCAGGGAACAAACTGATGAAAGAATTATCATACTGAGGAATTCACTCAGAACTAACAAGGATGATAACGTGCTCCATTGGGCGGTTTAGGAACTCTTTGGAAGGCTCTAGGGAATAAAGATGGAATGACTTCTAATTTTTAGGTCCGTATGGTTTGAAATACTTGCACACAAACCCCGAAAGCGTTCTGAAATCTCGGCCCAAAAAGGGCGTTTAGTAATTCTAAATGGGACTACAGGATGAAAAACAATAGTTTTGGCAGTTAAAGTTTGAGATTCGATGGTGCCGTAGATCCGTTTGGTCATCGGTGTTCTGAGCCACACCCATGTCTAGCTAGAATAGTGTGTCGGCTCAGGCAAGAGAAAAGCAGGGAACAAACTGATGAAAGAATTATCATACGAGGAATTCACTCAGAACTAACAAGGATGATAACGTGCTCCATTTGGGCGGTTTAGGAACTCTTTGGAAGGCTCTAGGGAATAAAGATGGAATGACTTCTAATTTTTAGGTCCGTATGGTTTGAAATACTTGCACACAAACCGAAAGCGTTCTGAAATCTCGGCCCAAAAAGGGCGTTTAGTAATTCTAAATGGGACTACAGGATGAAAAACAATAGTTTTGGCAGTTAAAGTTTGAGATTCGATGGTGCCGTAGATCCGTTTGGTCATCGGTGTTCTGAGCCACACCCATGTCTAGCTAGAATAGTGTGTCGGCTCAGGCAAGAGAAAAGCAGGGAACAAACTGATGAAAGAATTATCATACCGAGGAATTCACTCAGAACTAACAAGGATGATAACGTGCTCCATTGGGCGGTTTAGGAACTCTCTGGAAGGCTCTAGGGAATAAAGATGGAATGACTTCTAATTTTTAGGTCCGTATGGTTTGAAATACTTGCACACAAACCCGAAAGCGTTCTGAAATCTCGGCCCAAAAAGGGCGTTTAGTAATTCTAAATGGGACTACAGGATGAAAAACAATAGTTTTGGCGAGTTAAAGTTTGAGATTCGATGGTGCCGTAGATCCGTTTGGTCATCAGGTGTTCTGAGCCACACCCATGTCTAGCTAGAATAGTGTGTCCGGCTCAGGCAAGAGAAAAGCAGGGAACAAACTGATGAAAGAATTATCATACCGAGGAATTCACTCAGAACTAACAAGGATGATAACGTGCTCCATTGGGCGGTTTAGGAACTCTTTGGAAGGCTCTAGGGAATAAAGATGGAATGACTTCTAATTTTTAGGTCCGTATGGTTTGAAATACTTGCACACAAACCCGAAAGCGTTCTGAAATCTCGGCCCAAAAAGGGCGTTTAGTAATTCTAAATGGGACTACTGGGATGAAAAACAATAGTTTTGGCAGTTAAAGTTTGAGATTCGATGGTGCCGTAGATCCGTTTGGTCATCGGTGTTCTGAGCCACACCCATGTCTAGCTAGAATAGTGTGTCCGGCTCAGGCAAGAGAAAAGCAGGGAACAAACTGATGAAAGAATTATCATACCGAGGAATTCACTCAGAACTAACAAGGATGATAACGTGCTCCATTGGGCGGTTTAGGAACTCTGGAAGGCTCTAGGGAATAAAGATGGAATGACTTCTAATTTTTAGGTCCGTATGGTTTGAAATACTTGCACACAAACCGCGAAAGCGTTCTGAAATCTCGGCCCAAAAAGGGCGTTTAGTAATTCTAAATGGGACTACAGGATGAAAAACAATAGTTTTGGCAGTTAAAGTTTGAGATTCGATGGTGCCGTAGATCCGTTTGGTCATCGGTGTTCTGAGCCACACCCATGTCTAGCTAGAATAGTGTGTCGGCTCAGGCAAGAGAAAAGCAGGGAACAAACTGATGAAAGAATTATCATACGAGAATTCACTCAGAACTAACAAGGATGATAACGTGCTCCATTGGGCGGTTTAGGAACTCTTTGGAAGGCTCTAGGGAATAAAGATGGAATGACTTCTAATTTTAGGTCCGTATGGTTTGAAATACTTGCACACAAACCCGAAAGCGTTCTGAAATCTCGGCCCAAAAAGGGCGTTTAGTAATTCTAAATGGGACTACTGGGATGAAAAACAATAGTTTTGGCAGTTAAAGTTTGAGATTCGATTCGATGGTGCCGTAGATCCGTTTGGTCATCGGTGTTCTGAGCCACACCCATGTCTAGCTAGAATAGTGTGTCGGCTCAGGCAAGAGAAAAGCAGGGAACAAACTGATGAAAGAATTATCATACGAGGAATTCACTCAGAACTAACAAGGATGATAACGTGCTCCATTGGGCGGTTTAGGAACTCTTTGGAAGGCTCTAGGGAATAAAGATGGAATGACTTCTAATTTTTAGGTCCGTATGGTTTGAAATACTTGCACACAAACCCGAAAGCGTTCACTGAAATCTCGGCCCAAAAAGGGCGTTTAGTAATTCTAAATGGGACTACAGGATGAAAAACAATAGTTTTGGCAGTTAAAGTTTGAGATTCGATGGTGCCGTAGATCCGTTTGGTCATCGGTGTTCTGAGCCACACCCATGTCTAGCTAGAATAGTGTGTCGGCTCAGGCAAGAGAGAAAAGCAGGGAACAAACTGATGAAAGAATTATCATACGAGGAATTCACTCAGAACTAACAAGGATGATAACGTGCTCCATTTGGGCGGTTTAGGAACTTGGAAGGCTCTAGGGAATAAAGATGGAATGACTTCTAATTTTTAGGTCCGTATGGTTTGAAATACACACAAACCCGAAAGCGTTCTGAAATCTCGGCCCAAAAAGGGCGTTTAGTAATTCTAAATGGGACTACAGGATGAAAAACAATAGTTTTGGCAGTTAAAGTTTGAGATTCGATGGTGCCGTAGATCCGTTTGGTCATCGGTGTTCTGAGCCACACCCATGTCTAGCTAGAATAGTGTGTCGGCTCAGGCAAGAGAAAAGCAGGGAACAAACTGATGAAAGAATTATCATACCGAGGAATTCACTCAGAACTAACAAGGATGATAACGTGCTCCATTGGGCGGTTTAGGAACTCTTTGGAAGGCTCTAGGGAATAAAGATGGAATGACTTCTAATTTTTAGGTCCGTATGGTTTGAAATACTTGCACACAAACCCGCAAGCGTTCTGAAATCTCGGCCCAAAAAGGGCGTTTAGTAATTCTAAATGGGACTACAGGATGAAAAACAATAGTTTTGGCAGTTAAAGTTTGAGATTCGATGGTGCCGTAGATCCGTTTGGTCATCGGTGTTCTGAGCCACACCATGTCTAGCTAGAATAGTGTGTCGGCTCAGGCAAGAGAAAAGCAGGGAACAAACTGATGAAAGAATTATCATCGAGGAATTCACTCAGAACTAACAAGGATGATAACGTGCTCCATTGGGCGGTTTAGGAACTCTGGAAGGCTCTAGGGAATAAAGATGGAATGACTTCTAATTTTTAGGTCCGTATGGTTTGAAATACTTGCACACAAACCCGAAAGCGTTCACAAATCTCGGCCCAAAAAGGGCGTTTAGTAATTCTAAATGGGACTACAGGATGAAAAACAATAGTTTTGGCGAGTTAAAGTTTGAGATTCGATGGTGCCGTAGATCCGTTTGGTCATCGGTGTTCTGAGCCACACCATGTCTAGCTAGAATAGTGTGTCGGCTCAGGCAAGAGAAAAAAAGGGAACAAACTGATGAAAGAATTATCATACCGAGGAATTCACTCAGAACTAACAAGGATGATAACGTGCTCCATTGGGCGGTTTAGGAACTCTTTGGAAGGCTCTAGGGAATAAAGATGGAATGACTTCTAATTTTTAGGTCCGTATGGTTTGAAATACTTGCACACAAACCCCGAAAGCGTTCTGAAATCTCGGCCCAAAAAGGGCGTTTAGTAATTCTAAATGGGACTACTGGGATGAAAAACAATAGTTTTGGCAGTTAAAGTTTGAGATTCGATGGTGCCGTAGATCCGTTTGGTCATCGGTGTTCTGAGCCACACCCATGTCTAGCTAGAATAGTGTGTCGGCTCAGGCAAGAGAAAAGCAGGGAACAAACTGATGAAAGAATTATCATACGAGGAATTCACTCAGAACTAACAAGGATGATAACGTGCTCCATTGGGCGGTTTAGGAACTCTCTTTGGAAGGCTCTAGGGAATAAAGATGGAATGACTTCTAATTTTTAGGTCCGTATGGTTTGAAATACTTGCACACAAACCCGAAAGCGTTCACTGAAATCTCGGCCCAAAAAGGGCGTTTAGTAATTCTAAATGGGACTACAGGATGAAAAACAATAGTTTTGGCAGTTAAAGTTTGAGATTCGATGGTGCCGTAGATCCGTTTGGTCATCGGTGTTCTGAGCCACACCCATGTCTAGCTAGAATAGTGTGTCGGCTCAGGCAAGAGAAAAGCAGGGAACAAACTGATGAAAGAATTATCATACTGAGGAATTCACTCAGAACTAACAAGGATGATAACGTGCTCCATTGGGCGGTTTAGGAACTGCTGGAAGGCTCTAGGGAATAAAGATGGAATGACTTCTAATTTTTAGGTCCGTATGGTTTGAAATACTTGCACAAACCCGAAAGCGTTCTGAAATCTCGGCCCAAAAAGGGCGTTTAGTAATTCTAAATGGGACTACAGGATGAAAAACAATAGTTTTGGCAGTTAAAGTTTGAGATTCGATGGTGCCGTAGATCCGTTTGGTCATCGGTGTTCTGAGCCACACCCATGTCTAGCTAGAATAGTGTGTCCGGCTCAGGCAAGAGAGAAAAGCAGGGAACAAACTGATGAAAGAATTATCATACGAGGAATTCACTCAGAACTAACAAGGATGATAACGTGCTCCATTGGGCGGTTTAGGAACTCTTTGGAAGGCTCTAGGGAATAAAGATGGAATGACTTCTAATTTTTAGGTCCGTATGGTTTGAAATACTTGCACACAAACCGCGAAAGCGTTCTGAAATCTCGGCCCAAAAAGGGCGTTTAGTAATTCTAAATGGGACTACTGGGATGAAAAACAATAGTTTTGGCAGTTAAAGTTTGAGATTCGATGGTGCCGTAGATCCGTTTGGTCATCGGTGTTCTGAGCCACACCCATGTCTAGCTAGAATAGTGTGTCGGCTCAGGGCAAGAGAAAAGCAGGGAACAAACTGATGAAAGAATTATCATACGAGGAATTCACTCAGAACTAACAAGGATGATAACGTGCTCCATTGGGCGGTTTAGGAACTCTTTGGAAGGCTCTAGGGAATAAAGATGGAATGACTTCTAATTTTTAGGTCCGTATGGTTTGAAATACTTGCACACAAACCCCGAAAGCGTTCTGAAATCTCGGCCCAAAAAGGGCGTTTAGTAATTCTAAATGGGACTACAGGATGAAAAACAATAGTTTTGGCGAGTTAAAGTTTGAGATTCGATGGTGCCGTAGATCCGTTTGGTCATCGGTGTTCTGAGCCACACCCATGTCTAGCTAGAATAGTGTGTCGGCTCAGGCAAGAGAAGAAAAGCAGGGAACAAACTGATGAAAGAATTATCATACCGAGGAATTCACTCAGAACTAACAAGGATGATAACGTGCTCCATTGGGCGGTTTAGGAACTCTTTGGAAGGCTCTAGGGAATAAAGATGGAATGACTTCTAATTTTTAGGTCCGTATGGTTTGAAATACTTGCACACAAAAACCGCGAAAGCGTTCTGAAATCTCGGCCCAAAAAGGGCGTTTAGTAATTCTAAAAGGGACTACAGGATGAAAAACAATAGTTTTGGCGAGTTAAAGTTTGAGATTCGATGGTGCCGTAGATCCGTTTGGTCATCGGTGTTCTGAGCCACACCCATGTCTAGCTAGAATAGTGTGTCGGCTCAGGCAAGAGAAAAGCAGGGAACAAACTGATGAAAGAATTATCATACGAGGAATTCACTCAGAACTAACAAGGATGATAACGTGCTCCATTGGGCGGTTTAGGAACTTTGGAAGGCTCTAGGGAATAAAGATGGAATGACTTCTAATTTTTAGGTCCGTATGGTTTGAAATACTTGCACACAAACCCGAAAGCGTTCTGAAATCTCGGCCCAAAAAGGGCGTTTAGTAATTCTAAATGGGACTACAGGATGAAAAACAATAGTTTTGGCAGTTAAAGTTTGAGATTCGATGGTGCCGTAGATCCGTTTGGTCATCGGTGTTCTGAGCCACACCCATGTCTAGCTAGAATAGTGTGTCCGGCTCAGGCAAGAGAAAAGCAGGGAACAAACTGATGAAAGAATTATCATACCGAGGAATTCACTCAGAACTAACAAGGATGATAACGTGCTCCATTGGGCGGTTTAGGAACTTTGGAAGGCTCTAGGGAATAAAGATGGAATGACTTCTAATTTTTAGGTCCGTATGGTTTGAAATACTTGCACACAAACCGCGAAAGCGTTCTGAAATCTCGGCCCAAAAAGGGCGTTTAGTAATTCTAAAAGGGACTACAGGATGAAAAACAATAGTTTTGGCAGTTAAAGTTTGAGATTCGATGGTGCCGTAGATCCGTTTGGTCATCGGTGTTCTGAGCCACACCCATGTCTAGCTAGAATAGTGTGTCCGGCTCAGGCAAGAGAAAAAGCAGGGAACAAACTGATGAAAGAATTATCATACGAGAGAATTCACTCAGAACTAACAAGGATGATAACGTGCTCCATTGGGCGGTTTAGGAACTCTTTGGAAGGCTCTAGGGAATAAAGATGGAATGACTTCTAATTTTTAGGTCCGTATGGTTTGAAATACTTGCACACAAACCCATGAAAGCGTTCTGAAATCTCGGCCCAAAAAGGGCGTTTAGTAATTCTAAATGGGACTACAGGATGAAAAACAATAGTTTTGGCAGTTAAAGTTTGAGATTCGATGGTGCCGTAGATCCGTTTGGTCATCAGGTGTTCTGAGCCACACCCATGTCTAGCTAGAATAGTGTGTCCGGCTCAGGCAAGAGAAAAGCAGGGAACAAACTGATGAAAGAATTATCATACCGAGGAATTCACTCAGAACTAACAAGGATGATAACGTGCTCCATTGGGCGGTTTAGGAACTGCTGGAAGGCTCTAGGGAATAAAGATGGAATGACTTCTAATTTTTAGGTCCGTATGGTTTGAAATACTTGCACACAAACCGCGAAAGCGTTCACTGAAATCTCGGCCCAAAAAGGGCGTTTAGTAATTCTAAATGGGACTACAGGATGAAAAACAATAGTTTTGGCGAGTTAAAGTTTGAGATTCGATGGTGCCGTAGATCCGTTTGGTCATCGGTGTTCTGAGCCACACCCATGTCTAGCTAGAATAGTGTGTCGGCTCAGGCAAGAGAAAAGCAGGGAACAAACTGATGAAAGAATTATCATACTGAGGAATTCACTCAGAACTAACAAGGATGATAACGTGCTCCATTGGGCGGTTTAGGAACTTTGGAAGGCTCTAGGGAATAAAGATGGAATGACTTCTAATTTTTAGGTCCGTATGGTTTGAAATACTTGCACACAAACCCGAAAGCGTTCACTGAAATCTCGGCCCAAAAAGGGCGTTTAGTAATTCTAAATGGGACTACAGGGATGAAAAACAATAGTTTTGGCGAGTTAAAGTTTGAGATTCGATGGTGCCGTAGATCCGTTTGGTCATCAGGTGTTCTGAGCCACACCCATGTCTAGCTAGAATAGTGTGTCGGCTCAGGCAAGAGAAAAGCAGGGAACAAACTGATGAAAGAATTATCATACGAGGAATTCACTCAGAACTAACAAGGATGATAACGTGCTCCATTGGGCGGTTTAGGAACTCTTTGGAAGGCTCTAGGGAATAAAGATGGAATGACTTCTAATTTTTAGGTCCGTATGGTTTGAAATACTTGCACACAAACCCGAAAGCGTTCACAAATCTCGGCCCAAAAAGGGCGTTTAGTAATTCTAAATGGGACTACAGGATGAAAAACAATAGTTTTGGCGAGTTAAAGTTTGAGATTCGATGGTGCCGTAGATCCGTTTGGTCATCAGGTGTTCTGAGCCACACCCATGTCTAGCTAGAATAGTGTGTCCGGCTCAGGCAAGAGAAAAGCAGGGAACAAACTGATGAAAGAATTATCATACCGAGGAATTCACTCAGAACTAACAAGGATGATAACGTGCTCCATTGGGCGGTTTAGGAACTCTGGAAGGCTCTAGGGAATAAAGATGGAATGACTTCTAATTTTTAGGTCCGTATGGTTTGAAATACTTGCACACAAACCGCGAAAGCGTTCACTGAAATCTCGGCCCAAAAAGGGCGTTTAGTAATTCTAAATGGGACTACAGGATGAAAAACAATAGTTTTGGCGAGTTAAAGTTTGAGATTCGATGGTGCCGTAGATCCGTTTGGTCATCAGGTGTTCTGAGCCACACCCATGTCTAGCTAGAATAGTGTGTCGGCTCAGGCAAGAGAAAAGCAGGGAACAAACTGATGAAAGAATTATCATACGAGGAATTCACTCAGAACTAACAAGGATGATAACGTGCTCCATTGGGCGGTTTAGGAACTCTTTGGAAGGCTCTAGGGAATAAAGATGGAATGACTTCTAATTTTTAGGTCCGTATGGTTTGAAATACTTGCACACAAACCCCGAAAGCGTTCACAAATCTCGGCCCAAAAAGGGCGTTTAGTAATTCTAAATGGGACTACAGGATGAAAAACAATAGTTTTGGCGAGTTAAAGTTTGAGATTCGATGGTGCCGTAGATCCGTTTGGTCATCGGTGTTCTGAGCCACACCCATGTCTAGCTAGAATAGTGTGTCCGGCTCAGGCAAGAGAAAAGCAGGGAACAAACTGATGAAAGAATTATCATACCGAGGAATTCACTCAGAACTAACAAGGATGATAACGTGCTCCATTGGGCGGTTTAGGAACTCTTTGGAAGGCTCTAGGGAATAAAGATGGAATGACTTCTAATTTTTAGGTCCGTATGGTTTGAAATACTTGCACAAACCGCCGAAAGCGTTCTGAAATCTCGGCCCAAAAAGGGCGTTTAGTAATTCTAAATGGGACTACGGGATGAAAAACAATAGTTTTGGCAGTTAAAGTTTGAGATTCGATGGTGCCGTAGATCCGTTTGGTCATCGGTGTTCTGAGCCACACCATGTCTAGCTAGAATAGTGTGTCGGCTCAGGCAAGAGAAAAGCAGGGAACAAACTGATGAAAGAATTATCATACGAGGAATTCACTCAGAACTAACAAGGATGATAACGTGCTCCATTGGGCGGTTTAGGAACTCTGGAAGGCTCTAGGGAATAAAGATGGAATGACTTCTAATTTTTAGGTCCGTATGGTTTGAAATACTTGCACACAAACCGCCTGAAAGCGTTCACTGAAATCTCGGCCCAAAAAGGGCGTTTAGTAATTCTAAATGGGACTACAGGATGAAAAACAATAGTTTTGGCAGTTAAAGTTTGAGATTCGATGGTGCCGTAGATCCGTTTGGTCATCGGTGTTCTGAGCCACACCCATGTCTAGCTAGAATAGTGTGTCGGCTCAGGCAAGAGAAAAGCAGGGAACAAACTGATGAAAGAATTATCATACGAGGAATTCACTCAGAACTAACAAGGATGATAACGTGCTCCATTGGGCGGTTTAGGAACTCTTTGGAAGGCTCTAGGGAATAAAGATGGAATGACTTCTAATTTTTAGGTCCGTATGGTTTGAAATACTTGCACACAAACCCGAAAGCGTTCTGAAATCTCGGCCCAAAAAGGGCGTTTAGTAATTCTAAATGGGACTACGGGATGAAAAACAATAGTTTTGGCAGTTAAAGTTTGAGATTCGATGGTGCCGTAGATCCGTTTGGTCATCGGTGTTCTGAGCCACACCCATGTCTAGCTAGAATAGTGTGTCGGCTCAGGCAAGAGAAAAGCAGGGAACAAACTGATGAAAGAATTATCATACTGAGGAATTCACTCAGAACTAACAAGGATGATAACGTGCTCCATTGGGCGGTTTAGGAACTCTGGAAGGCTCTAGGGAATAAAGATGGAATGACTTCTAATTTTTAGGTCCGTATGGTTTGAAATACTTGCACACAAACCCCGAAAGCGTTCTGAAATCTCGGCCCAAAAAGGGCGTTTAGTAATTCTAAATGGGACTACAGGATGAAAAACAATAGTTTTGGCAGTTAAAGTTTGAGATTCGATGGTGCCGTAGATCCGTTTGGTCATCGGTGTTCTGAGCCACACCCATGTCTAGCTAGAATAGTGTGTCCGGCTCAGGCAAGAGAAAAGCAGGGAACAAACTGATGAAAGAATTATCATACGAGGAATTCACTCAGAACTAACAAGGATGATAACGTGCTCCATTGGGCGGTTTAGGAACTCTGGAAGGCTCTAGGGAATAAAGATGGAATGACTTCTAATTTTTAGGTCCGTATGGTTTGAAATACTTGCACACAAACCCGAAAGCGTTCTGAAATCTCGGCCCAAAAAGGGCGTTTAGTAATTCTAAATGGGACTACGGGATGAAAAACAATAGTTTTGGCAGTTAAAGTTTGAGATTCGATGGTGCCGTAGATCCGTTTGGTCATCGGTGTTCTGAGCCACACCCATGTCTAGCTAGAATAGTGTGTCCGGCTCAGGCAAGAGAAAAAAGGGAACAAACTGATGAAAGAATTATCATACCGAGGAATTCACTCAGAACTAACAAGGATGATAACGTGCTCCATTGGGCGGTTTAGGAACTCTTTGGAAGGCTCTAGGGAATAAAGATGGAATGACTTCTAATTTTTAGGTCCGTATGGTTTGAAATACTTGCACAAACCCATGAAAGCGTTCTGAAATCTCGGCCCAAAAAGGGCGTTTAGTAATTCTAAATGGGACTACAGGATGAAAAACAATAGTTTTGGCAGTTAAAGTTTGAGATTCGATGGTGCCGTAGATCCGTTTGGTCATCGGTGTTCTGAGCCACACCATGTCTAGCTAGAATAGTGTGTCGGCTCAGGCAAGAGAAAAGCAGGGAACAAACTGATGAAAGAATTATCATACGAGGAATTCACTCAGAACTAACAAGGATGATAACGTGCTCCATTGGGCGGTTTAGGAACTCTGGAAGGCTCTAGGGAATAAAGATGGAATGACTTCTAATTTTTAGGTCCGTATGGTTTGAAATACTTGCACACAAACCGCGAAAGCGTTCTGAAATCTCGGCCCAAAAAGGGCGTTTAGTAATTCTAAATGGGACTACAGGATGAAAAACAATAGTTTTGGCAGTTAAAGTTTGAGATTCGATGGTGCCGTAGATCCGTTTGGTCATCAGGTGTTCTGAGCCACACCCATGTCTAGCTAGAATAGTGTGTCCGGCTCAGGCAAGAGAGAAAAGCAGGGAACAAACTGATGAAAGAATTATCATACGAGGAATTCACTCAGAACTAACAAGGATGATAACGTGCTCCATTGGGCGGTTTAGGAACTCTTTGGAAGGCTCTAGGGAATAAAGATGGAATGACTTCTAATTTTTAGGTCCGTATGGTTTGAAATACTTGCACACAAACCCCGAAAGCGTTCTGAAATCTCGGCCCAAAAAGGGCGTTTAGTAATTCTAAATGGGACTACAGGATGAAAAACAATAGTTTTGGCGAGTTAAAGTTTGAGATTCGATGGTGCCGTAGATCCGTTTGGTCATCGGTGTTCTGAGCCACACCCATGTCTAGCTAGAATAGTGTGTCGGCTCAGGCAAGAGAAAAGCAGGGAACAAACTGATGAAAGAATTATCATACGAGGAATTCACTCAGAACTAACAAGGATGATAACGTGCTCCATTGGGCGGTTTAGGAACTCTTTGGAAGGCTCTAGGGAATAAAGATGGAATGACTTCTAATTTTTAGGTCCGTATGGTTTGAAATACTTGCACACAAACCCGAAAGCGTTCTGAAATCTCGGCCCAAAAAGGGCGTTTAGTAATTCTAAATGGGACTACAGGATGAAAAACAATAGTTTTGGCAGTTAAAGTTTGAGATTCGATGGTGCCGTAGATCCGTTTGGTCATCGGTGTTCTGAGCCACACCCATGTCTAGCTAGAATAGTGTGTCGGCTCAGGCAAGAGAAAAGCAGGGAACAAACTGATGAAAGAATTATCATACCGAGGAATTCACTCAGAACTAACAAGGATGATAACGTGCTCCATTGGGCGGTTTAGGAACTCTTTGGAAGGCTCTAGGGAATAAAGATGGAATGACTTCTAATTTTTAGGTCCGTATGGTTTGAAATACTTGCACACAAAACCGAAAGCGTTCACAAATCTCGGCCCAAAAAGGGCGTTTAGTAATTCTAAATGGGACTACAGGATGAAAAACAATAGTTTTGGCAGTTAAAGTTTGAGATTCGATGGTGCCGTAGATCCGTTTGGTCATCGGTGTTCTGAGCCACACCCATGTCTAGCTAGAATAGTGTGTCGGCTCAGGCAAGAGAAAAGCAGGGAACAAACTGATGAAAGAATTATCATACCGAGAATTCACTCAGAACTAACAAGGATGATAACGTGCTCCATTGGGCGGTTTAGGAACTCTTTGGAAGGCTCTAGGGAATAAAGATGGAATGACTTCTAATTTTTAGGTCCGTATGGTTTGAAATACTTGCACACAAACCGCGAAAGCGTTCTGAAATCTCGGCCCAAAAAGGGCGTTTAGTAATTCTAAATGGGACTACGGGATGAAAAACAATAGTTTTGGCAGTTAAAGTTTGAGATTCGATGGTGCCGTAGATCCGTTTGGTCATCAGGTGTTCTGAGCCACACCCATGTCTAGCTAGAATAGTGTGTCGGCTCAGGCAAGAGAAAAGCAGGGAACAAACTGATGAAAGAATTATCATACGAGGAATTCACTCAGAACTAACAAGGATGATAACGTGCTCCATTGGGCGGTTTAGGAACTCTTTGGAAGGCTCTAGGGAATAAAGATGGAATGACTTCTAATTTTTAGGTCCGTATGGTTTGAAATACTTGCACACAAACCCGAAAGCGTTCACTGAAATCTCGGCCCAAAAAGGGCGTTTAGTAATTCTAAATGGGACTACAGGATGAAAAACAATAGTTTTGGCAGTTAAAGTTTGAGATTCGATGGTGCCGTAGATCCGTTTGGTCATCGGTGTTCTGAGCCACACCCATGTCTAGCTAGAATAGTGTGTCGGCTCAGGCAAGAGAAAAGCAGGGAACAAACTGATGAAAGAATTATCATACCGAGGAATTCACTCAGAACTAACAAGGATGATAACGTGCTCCATTGGGCGGTTTAGGAACTCTGGAAGGCTCTAGGGAATAAAGATGGAATGACTTCTAATTTTTAGGTCCGTATGGTTTGAAATACTTGCACACAAACCCGAAAGCGTTCTGAAATCTCGGCCCAAAAAGGGCGTTTAGTAATTCTAAATGGGACTACGGGATGAAAAACAATAGTTTTGGCAGTTAAAGTTTGAGATTCGATGGTGCCGTAGATCCGTTTGGTCATCGGTGTTCTGAGCCACACCCATGTCTAGCTAGAATAGTGTGTCGGCTCAGGCAAGAGAAAAGCAGGGAACAAACTGATGAAAGAATTATCATACGAGGAATTCACTCAGAACTAACAAGGATGATAACGTGCTCCATTGGGCGGTTTAGGAACTCTTTGGAAGGCTCTAGGGAATAAAGATGGAATGACTTCTAATTTTTAGGTCCGTATGGTTTGAAATACTTGCACACAAACCCGAAAGCGTTCTGAAATCTCGGCCCAAAAAGGGCGTTTAGTAATTCTAAATGGGACTACAGGATGAAAAACAATAGTTTTGGCAGTTAAAGTTTGAGATTCGATGGTGCCGTAGATCCGTTTGGTCATCAGGTGTTCTGAGCCACACCCATGTCTAGCTAGAATAGTGTGTCGGCTCAGGCAAGAGAAAAGCAGGGAACAAACTGATGAAAGAATTATCATACCGAGGAATTCACTCAGAACTAACAAGGATGATAACGTGCTCCATTGGGCGGTTTAGGAACTCTTTGGAAGGCTCTAGGGAATAAAGATGGAATGACTTCTAATTTTTAGGTCCGTATGGTTTGAAATACTTGCACACAAACCCGAAAGCGTTCACAAATCTCGGCCCAAAAAGGGCGTTTAGTAATTCTAAAAGGGACTACAGGATGAAAAACAATAGTTTTGGCGAGTTAAAGTTTGAGATTCGATGGTGCCGTAGATCCGTTTGGTCATCGGTGTTCTGAGCCACACCCATGTCTAGCTAGAATAGTGTGTCGGCTCAGGCAAGAGAAAAGCAGGGAACAAACTGATGAAAGAATTATCATACGAGGAATTCACTCAGAACTAACAAGGATGATAACGTGCTCCATTTGGGCGGTTTAGGAACTCTGGAAGGCTCTAGGGAATAAAGATGGAATGACTTCTAATTTTTAGGTCCGTATGGTTTGAAATACTTGCACAAAAACCCGAAAGCGTTCTGAAATCTCGGCCCAAAAAGGGCGTTTAGTAATTCTAAAAGGGACTACAGGATGAAAAACAATAGTTTTGGCAGTTAAAGTTTGAGATTCGATGGTGCCGTAGATCCGTTTGGTCATCAGGTGTTCTGAGCCACACCCATGTCTAGCTAGAATAGTGTGTCGGCTCAGGCAAGAGAAAAGCAGGGAACAAACTGATGAAAGAATTATCATACGAGGAATTCACTCAGAACTAACAAGGATGATAACGTGCTCCATTGGGCGGTTTAGGAACTCTTTGGAAGGCTCTAGGGAATAAAGATGGAATGACTTCTAATTTTTAGGTCCGTATGGTTTGAAATACTTGCACACAAACCCATGAAAGCGTTCTGAAATCTCGGCCCAAAAAGGGCGTTTAGTAATTCTAAATGGGACTACGGGATGAAAAACAATAGTTTTGGCAGTTAAAGTTTGAGATTCGATGGTGCCGTAGATCCGTTTGGTCATCAGGTGTTCTGAGCCACACCCATGTCTAGCTAGAATAGTGTGTCCGGCTCAGGCAAGAGAAAAGCAGGGAACAAACTGATGAAAGAATTATCATACCGAGGAATTCACTCAGAACTAACAAGGATGATAACGTGCTCCATTGGGCGGTTTAGGAACTCTTTGGAAGGCTCTAGGGAATAAAGATGGAATGACTTCTAATTTTTAGGTCCGTATGGTTTGAAATACTTGCACAAACCCGAAAGCGTTCACTGAAATCTCGGCCCAAAAAGGGCGTTTAGTAATTCTAAATGGGACTACAGGATGAAAAACAATAGTTTTGGCAGTTAAAGTTTGAGATTCGATGGTGCCGTAGATCCGTTTGGTCATCGGTGTTCTGAGCCACACCCATGTCTAGCTAGAATAGTGTGTCCGGCTCAGGCAAGAGAAAAGCAGGGAACAAACTGATGAAAGAATTATCATACCGAGGAATTCACTCAGAACTAACAAGGATGATAACGTGCTCCATTGGGCGGTTTAGGAACTCTTTGGAAGGCTCTAGGGAATAAAGATGGAATGACTTCTAATTTTTAGGTCCGTATGGTTTGAAATACTTGCACAAAAACCCGAAAGCGTTCTGAAATCTCGGCCCAAAAAGGGCGTTTAGTAATTCTAAATGGGACTACAGGATGAAAAACAATAGTTTTGGCGAGTTAAAGTTTGAGATTCGATGGTGTCGTAGATCCGTTTGGTCATCAGGTGTTCTGAGCCACACCCATGTCTAGCTAGAATAGTGTGTCGGCTCAGGCAAGAGAAAAGCAGGGAACAAACTGATGAAAGAATTATCATACGAGGAATTCACTCAGAACTAACAAGGATGATAACGTGCTCCATTGGGCGGTTTAGGAACTCTTTGGAAGGCTCTAGGGAATAAAGATGGAATGACTTCTAATTTTTAGGTCCGTATGGTTTGAAATACTTGCACACAAACCGCGAAAGCGTTCTGAAATCTCGGCCCAAAAAGGGCGTTTAGTAATTCTAAATGGGACTACAGGATGAAAAACAATAGTTTTGGCGAGTTAAAGTTTGAGATTCGATGGTGCCGTAGATCCGTTTGGTCATCGGTGTTCTGAGCCACACCCATGTCTAGCTAGAATAGTGTGTCCGGCTCAGGCAAGAGAAAAGCAGGGAACAAACTGATGAAAGAATTATCATACTGAGGAATTCACTCAGAACTAACAAGGATGATAACGTGCTCCATTGGGCGGTTTAGGAACTCTTTGGAAGGCTCTAGGGAATAAAGATGGAATGACTTCTAATTTTTAGGTCCGTATGGTTTGAAATACTTGCACAAAACCCGAAAGCGTTCACTGAAATCTCGGCCCAAAAAGGGCGTTTAGTAATTCTAAATGGGACTACAGGATGAAAAACAATAGTTTTGGCAGTTAAAGTTTGAGATTCGATGGTGCCGTAGATCCGTTTGGTCATCAGGTGTTCTGAGCCACACCCATGTCTAGCTAGAATAGTGTGTCGGCTCAGGCAAGAGAGAAAAGCAGGGAACAAACTGATGAAAGAATTATCATACGAGGAATTCACTCAGAACTAACAAGGATGATAACGTGCTCCATTGGGCGGTTTAGGAACTCTTTGGAAGGCTCTAGGGAATAAAGATGGAATGACTTCTAATTTTTAGGTCCGTATGGTTTGAAATACTTGCACACAAACCGCGAAAGCGTTTACTGAAATCTCGGCCCAAAAAGGGCGTTTAGTAATTATAAATGGGACTACAGGATGAAAAACAATAGTTTTGGCAGTTAAAGTTTGAGATTCGATGGTGCCGTAGATCCGTTTGGTCATCAGGTGTTCTGAGCCACACCCATGTCTAGCTAGAATAGTGTGTCGGCTCAGGCAAGAGAAAAGCAGGGAACAAACTGATGAAAGAATTATCATCCGAGGAATTCACTCAGAACTAACAAGGATGATAACGTGCTCCATTGGGCGGTTTAGGAACTCTTTGGAAGGCTCTAGGGAATAAAGATGGAATGACTTCTAATTTTTAGGTCCGTATGGTTTGAAATACTTGCACACAAACCGAACGAAAGCGTTCCTTGAAATCTCGGCCCAAAAAAGGGCGTTTAGTAACTCTAAATGGGACTACCGGATGAAAAAACAATAGTTTTGGCGAGTTAAAGTTTGAGATTCGATGGTGCAGTAGATCCGTTTGGTCATCAGGTGTTCTGAGCCACACCCATGTCTAGCTAGAATAGTGTGTCGGCTCAGGCAAGAGAAAAGCAGGGAACAAACTGATGAAAGAATTATCATACCGAGGAATTCACTCAGAACTAACAAGGATGATAACGTGCTCCATTGGGCGGTTTAGGAACTCTTTGGAAGGCTCTAGGGAATAAAGATGGAATGACTTCTAATTTTTAGGTCCGTATGGTTTGAAATACTTGCACACAAACCGCGAAAGCGTTCTGAAATCTCGGCCCAAAAAGGGCGTTTAGTAATTCTAAAAGGGACTACAGGATGAAAAACAATAGTTTTGG
This sequence comes from Aegilops longissima, assembly GCA_021605205.1. Taxonomy (NCBI): domain Eukaryota; kingdom Viridiplantae; phylum Streptophyta; class Magnoliopsida; order Poales; family Poaceae; genus Aegilops; species Aegilops longissima. The sequence goes on from JAHIAM010001923.1 coordinate 84,230, forward strand.
CGAGTTAAAGTTTGAGATTCGATGGTGCCGTAGATCCGTTTGGTCATCGGTGTTCTGAGCCACACCCATGTCTAGCTAGAATAGTGTGTCCGGCTCAGGCAAGAGAAAAGCAGGGAACAAACTGATGAAAGAATTATCATACGAGGAATTCACTCAGAACTAACAAGGATGATAACGTGCTCCATTTGGGCGGTTTAGGAACTCTTTGGAAGGCTCTAGGGAATAAAGATGGAATGACTTCTAATTTTTAGGTCCGTATGGTTTGAAATACTTGCACACAAACCGCGAAAGCGTTTCTGAAATCTCGGCCCAAAAAGGGCGTTTAGTAATTCTAAATGGGACTACAGGATGAAAAACAATAGTTTTGGCAGTTAAAGTTTGAGATTCGATGGTGCCGTAGATCCGTTTGGTCATCAGGTGTTCTGAGCCACACCCATGTCTAGCTAGAATAGTGTGTCCGGCTCAGGCAAGAGAAAAGCAGGGAACAAACTGATGAAAGAATTATCATACGAGGAATTCACTCAGAACTAACAAGGATGATAACGTGCTCCATTGGGCGGTTTAGGAACTCTTTGGAAGGCTCTAGGGAATAAAGATGGAATGACTTCTAATTTTTAGGTCCGTATGGTTTGAAATACTTGCACACAAACCGCAAAGCGTTCTGAAATCTCGGCCCAAAAAGGGCGTTTAGTAATTCTAAATGGGACTACAGGATGAAAAACAATAGTTTTGGCGAGTTAAAGTTTGAGATTCGATGGTGCCGTAGATCCGTTTGGTCATCGGTGTTCTGAGCCACACCCATGTCTAGCTAGAATAGTGTGTCCGGCTCAGGCAAGAGAAAAGCAGGGAACAAACTGATGAAAGAATTATCATACGAGGAATTCACTCAGAACTAACAAGGATGATAACGTGCTCCATTGGGCGGTTTAGGAACTCTTTGGAAGGCTCTAGGGAATAAAGATGGAATGACTTCTAATTTTTAGGTCCGTATGGTTTGAAATACTTGCACACAAACCCCGAAAGCGTTCTGAAATCTCGGCCCAAAAAGGGCGTTTAGTAATTCTAAATGGGACTACAGGATGAAAAACAATAGTTTTGGCAGTTAAAGTTTGAGATTCGATGGTGCCGTAGATCCGTTTGGTCATCAGGTGTTCTGAGCCACACCCATGTCTAGCTAGAATAGTGTGTCCGGCTCAGGCAGAGAGAAAGCAGGGAACAAACTGATGAAAGAATTATCATACTGAGGAATTCACTCAGAACTAACAAGGATGATAACGTGCTCCATTGGGCGGTTTAGGAACTCTTTGGAAGGCTCTAGGGAATAAAGATGGAATGACTTCTAATTTTTAGGTCCGTATGGTTTGAAATACTTGCACACAAACGCGAAAGCGTTCTGAAATCTCGGCCCAAAAAGGGCGTTTAGTAATTCTAAATGGGACTACAGGATGAAAAACAATAGTTTTGGCAGTTAAAGTTTGAGATTCGATGGTGCCGTAGATCCGTTTGGTCATCGGTGTTCTGAGCCACACCCATGTCTAGCTAGAATAGTGTGTCCGGCTCAGGCAAGAGAAAAGCAGGGAACAAACTGATGAAAGAATTATCATACCGAGGAATTCACTCAGAACTAACAAGGATGATAACGTGCTCCATTGGGCGGTTTAGGAACTCTGGAAGGCTCTAGGGAATAAAGATGGAATGACTTCTAATTTTTAGGTCCGTATGGTTTGAAATACTTGCACACAAACCCATGAAAGCGTTCTGAAATCTCGGCCCAAAAAGGGCGTTTAGTAATTCTAAATGGGACTACTGGGATGAAAAACAATAGTTTTGGCAGTTAAAGTTTGAGATTCGATGGTGCCGTAGATCCGTTTGGTCATCAGGTGTTCTGAGCCACACCCATGTCTAGCTAGAATAGTGTGTCGGCTCAGGCAAGAGAAAAGCAGGGAACAAACTGATGAAAGAATTATCATACGAGGAATTCACTCAGAACTAACAAGGATGATAACGTGCTCCATTGGGCGGTTTAGGAACTGCTGGAAGGCTCTAGGGAATAAAGATGGAATGACTTCTAATTTTTAGGTCCGTATGGTTTGAAATACTTGCACACAAACCCCGAAAGCGTTCTGAAATCTCGGCCCAAAAAGGGCGTTTAGTAATTCTAAATGGGACTACAGGATGAAAAACAATAGTTTTGGCGAGTTAAAGTTTGAGATTCGATGGTGCCGTAGATCCGTTTGGTCATCAGGTGTTCTGAGCCACACCCATGTCTAGCTAGAATAGTGTGTCGGCTCAGGCAAGAGAAAAGCAGGGAACAAACTGATGAAAGAATTATCATACCGAGGAATTCACTCAGAACTAACAAGGATGATAACGTGCTCCATTGGGCGGTTTAGGAACTCTTTGGAAGGCTCTAGGGAATAAAGATGGAATGACTTCTAATTTTTAGGTCCGTATGGTTTGAAATACTTGCACACAAACCATGAAAGCGTTCACTGAAATCTCGGCCCAAAAAGGGCGTTTAGTAATTCTAAATGGGACTACTGGGATGAAAAACAATAGTTTTGGCAGTTAAAGTTTGAGATTCGATGGTGCCGTAGATCCGTTTGGTCATCGGTGTTCTGAGCCACACCCATGTCTAGCTAGAATAGTGTGTCGGCTCAGGCAAGAGAAAGCAGGGAACAAACTGATGAAAGAATTATCATACTGAGGAATTCACTCAGAACTAACAAGGATGATAACGTGCTCCATTGGGCGGTTTAGGAACTCTTTGGAAGGCTCTAGGGAATAAAGATGGAATGACTTCTAATTTTTAGGTCCGTATGGTTTGAAATACTTGCACACAAACCCGAAAGCGTTCTGGAAATCTCGGCCCAAAAAGGGCGTTTAGTAATTCTAAATGGGACTACAGGATGAAAAACAATAGTTTTGGCAGTTAAAGTTTGAGATTCGATGGTGCCGTAGATCCGTTTGGTCATCGGTGTTCTGAGCCACACCCATGTCTAGCTAGAATAGTGTGTCCGGCTCAGGCAAGAGAAAAGCAGGGAACAAACTGATGAAAGAATTATCATCCGAGGAATTCACTCAGAACTAACAAGGATGATAACGTGCTCCATTGGGCGGTTTAGGAACTGCTGGAAGGCTCTAGGGTATGGTTTGAAATACTTGCACACAAACCCGAAAGCGTTCACAAAATCTCGGCCCAAAAAAGGGCGTTTAGTAATTCTAAAGGGACTACAGGATGAAAAACAATAGTTTTGGCAGTTAAAGTTTGAGATTCGATGGTGCCAGTAGATCCGTTTGGTCATCAGGTGTTCTGAGCCACCGGCGTGCGTCGCGCTCCGCGCCGCCCTTGAGCTCCTGCCTGCCTGCATCCCCACTGCCCTGGATGCCTCCGCGCACGCCCGCAGCCTCCCCGAGCGCCCCTCACTCTCTCTCGAGCTCCTCCCCTCCTCTGCTCCCTCTCCCTCTCATGCCCGAGCGCAGCCGTCGCCGCCGCCCGTCGTTGCCGCGACCACCGGTCACCCCACGCCTCACCGACGCGGCCACGAGCTCTGCCTCATCCCTCTCTTCCTCCTCATCGAGCCGCCCGATGCCGGAAGCCCCTGGACGCCGAAAGTACCGTCGTTCCCCTCGTCGGCCACCGGAGGTCGTCGCTGTTAATTTGCTGCCTCCGGTGCCTCCCAACTTCGTGACCCTCCCATTTGACTCACTTTGTGAGCTCTGTGCGCTCCCTCTCTCCCGTGCTCTGTTGTGCCGTGTACCGCCGTTTCCACGGAACGAGAGCGGCCGCCGCCCGTTCTTATCGCCCGCTGTAACAAGAGCTGGCAAAGCTTCGTTCGAAGCACGACTCTGAGCTCAGCAGCTCCGCAGCAAGCTAACGCCGCCACCAGCTTGTCTTCACATGCACCATAGCGTTGCGCCGCTCGATCCCGAGCTCCGGCAACCACCGCGGGCTCCACTCCGGCGAGCTCCGACCACCCCGTGACCTGCCCCTGCCTCCGCTGGATGCGCGGGAGCGTGGGCTACCTCCAGGTGCCCTCAGCGCACCCAGCTGCGGCCCCTGGCGCCACTCCGGCGAGCCACCGCCGCTCTGGGTCGTCGTCGTCATCTTACCGCCGGCGAATCCGACGTGGCCGTCGTTAGCGGCTAAACCCCCCACACTAACCAACCCCCTAGGCCACTGACTAATGGGCCCCATGCCCTAATTAACACAGATTACATTTTCTGCTTAGTTTTAACTAACTTGGTGGGAGCAGCGTCGGTGTTGACTACTGTTGGCGTGGCGTTGACACAACCCCCACATGCATGTGACCGTAAGCAGCAGCTGGCTCACTAACGGCCGGGCCCCACAGCGTCGAGGTTTGACTGGACCGAATGCAGTTGACGTCTTTGAGGTCAGCGTGGCATAATCTTGTGTGATAATTGTTTTCTGGATTTAAAATAATTCTAGAAATTCCAGAAAATAGTCTAAACTTCTAAAAATCATATAAAATCAACAGTAACTCCAAATGAAACAAATTATATATGAAAAATGATCAGAAAAATCCAATCTATCCATCTGTACCATTTTAATGCATGTTAGAACAACTTATAGCTGCTGTTTAGCACAAGTCATATAAATGGCATCTAAACCTTCACATATGGAGTTTGAATTTGAATCTTGGATTCAAACCAACTCCATTTAACCTGCTGCTAGTTGCATTAGCTCAAACCACATCATATTGCCATGTCATGATCATGCATCATATTGTGCATTGCATTGATTGTGTTCTTCCTTGTTTGTCGGTGTTTGTCCCCTCTCGATAGACGTGACTCCGACGATGTGTTCGATGACACCGATGAAGAGATATACTATCTTCAGAAGTGCCAGGCAAGCAAAACCACCTTGTTCATTCTGATATAATCCCACTCTCTCGCTCCTGCTCTCTTTTACTGCATTAGGACAACAACGATTCAACTGTTACTTGCTGCGGTAGCTGAACCCCTTTATCCTTTGCATGACCTGTCATTCCACAGTAAATAGATGAAACCCACTAGCATGATTAGGAGTTGTTTGAGCCCTGTTGTGCCTACTCATTCATGCTTGTTTGTCATGCACTGCTCTTTGCTTAGAGTCGAGTCAGGTCGATTCGCCGGGGATGAATCGGAGTGCGTTACATGTCCCTTGTGTGTGAGCTAAGTGTGTGAACACGATTTGGTAAAGGTAGCGGTGAGAGGCCATGTAGGAGTACATGGTGGGTTGTCTCATTGCAGCCGTCCTCGAGGCCTGAGTTACGTGTTTGTGATCCATGATCTGATTACTACCATGCATTGGGCCCGAAACCAATGGACCCTCTAAACTTCTTATTCACCTAGTCCTCGGTCCGGGAGTTGCAAGTAGTTTACGGTGTTTGTAGCCTCTTGGAGGCCGTGGAATGGCGGCTGACCGTGGGGTGGGCTGTGATGCAGATACGTGCGTGGCGGGTACTGCAGGCACCCTTTAGGTGTCTCGGAACCTTGTTCACATCGTTCGGGGCCGTATGTGGAAACCTCGGCCGGACTCCCTGCGGATGGAACCTGAATAGGCGATAAACCTGGACTAGAGACTTAGGTATTTAGGTAGGTCGTGGCCGACACCCCGTTGGGCTTCGCTTGAAGGTTGCAGTACATGTCGTGCAATGGTAAGTTGTGAGCGTGTATGAAGAAGTACAACCTGCGGGGTTAACATTATCTATTGAACAGCCGTGTCATGATAAAGGACTTACGGATTGCTGTACAGTTCATAGACAAGTGAAAGTGGATACTCTAAAATGTGCAAGATAAGCGTGAGTGCTATGGATGGCATTCTCGTAGGGAGGCGGGGGCGGATCCATAGTGGTGTATTGATATGGTGAATATGTGGACTCGTGTGCCACCTCAAAGAGTTACTTGCAATGGCGTAGTTCGGGATAGCCACCGAGTCAAAGCTGGCTTGCTGCAATCAAACTCCACCATCCTTTGTTGATAATGATGCATATGTAGTTAGTTCGATGTAAGTCTTGTTGGGTACATTTGTACTCACGTTTGCCTATTTTATGTTTTTGCGGAGAGACTTGGTCTCGCTAGTAGTTCCACGTGGACTTTGGCGTTTTGCTTGTTACCTCATTTCGATCTTGTGCCCTCGGCGGAGATCGAGTAGATAGTCGGGCTTCTCAGCCTTTTTCTTTTGTAGATGTCGTACTCGAGACATGTTAAGCTTCGCTTGTGCTTTGACTTGTATGCTCTGAATGTTGGGTCGTGAGACCCATGTTTATAATATCTAAGCTCCTCGGAGCCTATCTAATAAAATACTTGAGTTGTAGAGTCATGTTGTGATGCCATGTTGTATTTGCACATATCGAGCATATTGTGTGTATGTTATTGAAATGCTTGGTATGTGTGGGATCTGACTATCTAGTTGTTTATCCTTAGTAGCCTCTCTTACCGGGAAATGTCTCCTAGTGCTTCCTTTGAGCCATGGTAGCTTGCTCTTTGCTCGGGACACTTAGGCTGGCGGCATGTGTCCTTCTTCGTTCTGTGTACATCCCTTGAAATGTCCGCGATGAATACGAGTCTGTTAGCCGCTATAGCCAGTTCACGAGTCTGCTAGCCAGTGCTACAGCACTGGATTCACTTTCGTGATGACCGAACACGTTCGATCTTTGGGTCATGGATGCTGTCCTGTAAGTTTGTGCCACTTTGGGTTTCGACTAGCCATGTCAGCCGGGCTCCTTATCATATGGATGCTAGCGACACTATCATATCGTGTGCCAAAAGGCATAAGCGGTCCGAGGAAAGGTAAAGCGACACCGTGGGGATACCGTGTGTGAGGCCCCAAAGTGATATGAGGTGTTACATGCTAGATCGATGTGGCATTGAGTCGGGGTCCTGACAGTTTTGGTATCAGAGCTTGACTGCCTGTAGGATTACCAAGCCAAACTGGTTGAAGTTGTGTCTAGAAATGCTTTAGTTATGTAAGGGAATTGATTGTGGGATGGAACGTAAGGCTCTTTTTACTCCTTATACCTCATGGCCTTCTGATCTGAGTCATCCTCTTCTCTTCTATGGGGATTAAGAACTAGGCCTTCTCATCTATCTATCAGGATGACGTGTTACTAATCCATAGACTTATAGAATTGTTAGTTTCAAATCTCAGTTCAGCTTTTACTACTTCCGTAGGTTCATAGCTGGTCTCAGAACCTTGATATTGTGATATTAAGTGGTTATGCCACCATTTTTCAGGATGTCTCAAATCATTTTGAGCATTTACAGCCGTTATGCTGTCTGAGTCATCCCAGGTTTCTAAATAGTCTGATGCATTTGCAAATTCCTTTTTACCATTCTGAAGATCCTTTGTGCCAGATCAACCACACTAACTAGTGTGTTGAGGTATTTCATTGCCTCAGCATTTATGTTGGAGCTAATATTATGACCCTAGGTGTCTAGAGTATCACCTAGTAATTTAGCCATGCTTTTGTTCCCAGTGTGATGATTCTGGCCTTTATTCTCGAAAGCATCCCGTGATGCAATTTAGTTTGTAGGTATTCTACTCCTGGGTTTTGAACCCGAGATTCACCCTACTTACTTCATGTTGATAGTGATTGCTAGTTCCTTTAGGATATTAGTAACCTTTGCGATAGTCCTCGAGGTCCGTGGTATTTCCTTCTTCCAAATACCATGAACTGCTTATGGCGGAAGTTCCTTGAACCAAGAGATCACAACAAGAGTGCTCTCGATGAGTTCTCCATTCTATATCGTGACTCTGCTAGTTCTACCATTCGACATGGGTTATCCGGAAGAAATATGTTGAATTTGACTCGACATACTAACCTATGCATCCACAACTCAGAAAGTCATATGTTCTTTGAGTTGTCCCTTTTTAGTTGTTTTCTGGCTCTCGTCTATCAATTGATAGTCAGTAGTAGTTATGCTTTTGTGTTCCTCAATGCCCACTACTCTTGTGGTCCGTCAAGCCATTCTATTCCGGAGTGACTAGGAGAAACAAACTCCAGAACCCCATCCATATCCAGGATTGGGTCAAAGCAGTTGTACTCCGCAGATCAAAATGCCAACCCAGCTTTTGATTCTGTTCTACCCTGAAGTATTACCATCTTTATGTCAGGATTTTCATGAGAATTGCACCGGCTCTTGTGAATTCTTGACGTAGTGATACTTCTCTCCATCATTACTCATTCCTCGGTTCTGTGTTGTCCCAACCGGAATGCCGAAAAGTGAATCGTGATGTGTGAAATCTATATGCCTAGCAACTCCGTTGCTTGGTAGTTAAATGGACAACAACCTCATTCTTAGCATGCTGATTATTGAATCATCATTCTAAGATAGATTGTGCTACCTAGTCCTTATTTCTGGTGCACCCTTCGATCAATGAGTCAGGATTGTGCCAATCCCTCGCTCTTCTGGTCATATCGTCTTGCCCTGAAAAGCAAGATTGTTCTCGAGCTTAGTAACATATCGGTGGTGCATGATTCTCCGATTGTCTTCTCGGAGGTATCACCAGGATGTCACCTGACCGCTATGTTGAGCTCGTGATCAAGTTGGTTTTGAAGCCACCCTTTCTCCAAGAATCATGTTGGATACCCACAGGCTGGTTGGTTAAGCTAAACAACAACTTGGAGAGTTGGAAGATGAAAGCTTGTCCAACTCAGTTCATTCCAAAGGGATATCTCTCTGTGTGTGTGTGTGTGTTGAAGAAAGATGATATCTTCATTGATTGATCCTCGTGGTCAATTGTTGGATTTATTGTCTTACCCCAAACCTTTGATTTGAGTATGGGCTATCATCAAATCAAATCAGAACCAACAATGTTCGTAATGTTGTCTTACTCGTGGATTTTCCTCGAGCATACACCATTATGTCTTTTGGGTCTGACCAATACTATCTCCTTGTTCACATAGTTATGGAATTCCATCTCCATGGGAATCTGGATGAATTGTTGTTGAGCCCATCGATAATATCCTTATCTCCTCCATGATTTTGTTCAACATTAAGCTAGTGTTCGAAACTTCTATAAGCATTATCTTCATGTCCCGTTCATGAAGCATATGTTGGATGAAAGAAGCGACTTTCTCTGATTCATGTGCATTTGGTGCAAGTTGCCGCCGTGAGTTCGAGACAGATTGTTTTGTTTTCCTATGGAATCATCCCAAGTCAGTCATGCATGTGCAAATTATTCTGTGGTTTGATAGACTGATCATCTTCATTCCGTATGTATCCCTAGCACACCAAGCCTTTGGCTGATTTGTTCCAAAAGCGGAATTCCTTCATAAGAGCTAATCATATGACTTATGAAAGGACTTAGTTATCCGCAATGATGGTTCCCCACGAACTTCGGTAGTGTTTATCATAAGACTACTATGTGGTCATGTTTATGCGTGATGAGCGTGTTCACACATGTTTAGCGAGAACCAGCTCATGTTTTGGAGCTTGCTATAGTAGTTCATCCCGAGAATATCATAGCGTCATCTCGTCGATTTGTGTTGCAAACTTTCATCTTTCTTTCTGGACATGATGACTCTGGAATGTCCTGACACCAACCGGATCTGAATCTCAGGCAGATATGATGGTTGGAACATTTCCGACATTTGCATTTTGTTCCCAGCTTGCACCGCGTCGTGCCAATTTCCATGGGCTGCCCCTCTCAGTAATTGATGTCTAGGATCATCCTCAAAAGTGGACTTACCATGAGTCCCATCCATTTCCGGTGACAAGAAAAATCATCCATTGCGTTGTCTTCAACAAGGTAGTCCACATCATCCATTCTAGTCTGAGTATGTCATTCTTTTGAACTCCTTCAAATGATCGATTGTGATTGCCTTAGGCTGGTATAAAGAGTCTCAATGATCTCTATATCAAAAGTAATTCTTTTTGCCACCTAAGGGAATATTTCTGCGGGTCACCTTCCTTAAAATGTCTCGTTATGGTATCATGGCAACTCAACTCCTCGCCACGTGGACGACCGTTCACCACCTTCTTAAGTGTGGAATTGTGTCTACATAGTGAATCTTCGTCATCTGTTACACTCCATCCCTCTGGATGTATGTTTCATGTCTCAACTCGAGAAATGTTCAATGTCTCATTCCGCGAGTTGATCGTCGGTTGTTCAATCTTCGAGAAGATTGATCCTTCTAGAGTTTTCCTTCTCCTCTCATTGCCATGATAGCTGGAGTTCTCAGAGCAAGAGGTCGAGACAAGATGGTGATCGAATCAACGTTCTTGTGAGATGCAACCTGGATCGTGAAGATTGCGTTAGTTGCGTTCCCCCTTCATCTTACGCTATGCTTGAATCTCGGGACGAGATTCTTGTTTAGTGGGGGTGAGTTGTCACAGCCGTAGCTTAGCCTTTGCTTGTCCTTGCATGATCGTCATATCATCATGTTTAATTTTCTCAAAAACTTGAAATGGGGATGGCAGAAACCCCCTGCACCACTCAAACCACCTAGGGTTACTAAAATACTTTTTCAACGACCCGGAATGCCCTTTGGAAATGTTCATGATTTCTGATAAAGGTGAAAACCTCTGCCAAAAATGATGAATATAACTATAGGTCATTCCTGGATTTTTGAATTAAATCATAATTTATTTGAATTGGGGCATTTGAATTCTATATATATTTTAGAATGCCCCAAATATTCTGGTATAATTTGTGGTCCGTTGGAATAAACTAACTAGTGTCCACAATTTGTCTCAGGAGTTTTAAAAATGAATTAGCATTTTTACTAATTCAAAACAGAGGAATAAAAATAAGAAAGCAGAAAGCAGAGAGAAAGAGAGTTTTACTGGCGCTCACTGGCTTGGCCATGCAGCCCAGCCCATTGGCTATGCAGTCATCGTTGTCCTCGCCCGATCGGACGAGGCGCGTGCCAGCCTGCGTGCGCTCCAGCGCCACCTTGAGCACCACCCTGCCTGCGTCCCCGCCTCCCTGGATGCCTCCGCGCACGCCACGCAGCCTCCCCGACCGCCCCTCACTCTCTCTCGAGCTCCTCCCCTCCTCTGCTCCCTCTCCCTCTCATGCCCAGCGCGGCCATCGCCGCCGCCCATCGTTGCCGCGACCACGGTCACCACGCCTCACCAGCAGCGACCCACGAGCTCCGCCTCGTCCCTCTCTTCCTCCTCACCCGAGCCGCCCGATGCGGAAGCCCCTAGGCGCCCGCAAGCACCGCCGCTCCCTCGTCGGCCACGGAGATCGTCGCCCGTCGATTGCTGCCTCGGTGCCTCCCAGAGCTCGGTTGACCCTCCCGTTTGACTCCTTTGTGAGCTCTCTGCCGCTCCCTCTCTCCCGTGCTCACATTGCGCCGTGTACCCGCCGTTTCCACGGGCGAGGCAGCCACCACCGTTCTTGTCGCCGCTGTAACAAGAGCTGGCAAAGCTCGTTCCCGAGCACGGCTACGGGCTCAGCATCTCTGCAGCAAGCTAACGCCGCCACCAGCTTGTCTTCACGTGCACCATAGCGCTGCGCCGCTCGATCCCGAGCTCCGGCAACCGCCGCGGGCTCCACTCCGGCGAGCTCCGACCACCCCGTGACCTGCCCCTGCCTCCGCTGGATGCGCGGGAGCGTGGGCTACCTCCAGGTGCCCTCAGCGCACCCAGCTGCGGCCCCTGGCGCCACTCCGGCGAGCCACCGCCGCTCTGGGTCGTCGCCGTCATCTAACCGCCTGCGAATCCGACGTGGCCGTCGTTAGCGGCTAACCCCCCCACACTAACCAACCCCCTAGGCCACTGACTAATGGGCCCCACGCCCTAATTAACACAGATTACATTTTCTGCTTAGTTTTAACTAACCCGGTGGGCCAGCGTCGGTGTTGACTCTGTTGGCGTGGCGTTGACACAGCCAACTGTATATGTGACCGTCGCAACCTTGGCTCACTGACGGCGGGCCCCGCGTCAGGTTTGACCTGGACGGGTCTGTTGGCGTCTGAGGTCAGCGTGGCCTTAATCTTGTGTGATAATTGTTTTCTAGATTTAAAATAATTCAGGAAATTCCAGAAAATAGTCTAAACTTCTAAAAATCATATAAAATCAACCGTAACTCCAAATGAAACAAATTATATATGAAAAATGATCAGAAAAATCCAATCTATCCATCTGTACCATTTTCATGCATATTAGAACGACTTATAGCTGCTGTTTAGCACAAGTCATATAAATGGCATTTAAACCTTCACATATGGAGTTTGAATTTGAATCTTGGATTCAAACCAACTCCATTTAACCTGCTGCTAGTTGCATTAGCTCAAACCACATCATATTGCCATGTCATGATCATGCATCATATTGTGCATTGCATTGATTTTGTTCTTCCTTGTTTGTCGGTGTTTGTCCCCTCTCGATAGACGTGACTCCGACGATGTGTTCGATGACACCGATGAAGAGCTATACTATCTTCAGAAGTGCCAGGCAAGCAAAACCCCCTTGTTCATTCCGATACAATCCCACTCTCTCGCTCCTGCTCTCTTTTACTGCATTAGGACAACAACGATTCAACTGTTACTTGCTGCGGTAGCTGAACCCCTTTATCCTTTGCATGACCTGTCATTCCATAGTAAATAGATGAAACCCACTAGCATGAGTAGGAGTTGTTTGAGCCCTGTTGTGCCTACTCATTCATGCTTGTTTGTCATGCCTGCTACTGCTTAGAGTCGAGTCAGGTCTGATTCATCGGGGATGAATCAGAGGTGCGTGAACATGTCCTACTGTGTGTGAGCCAAGTGTGTGAAAACAATTTGGTAAAGGTAGAAGTGAGAGGCCATGTAGGAGTACATGGTGGGTTGTCTCATTGCAGCCGTCCTCAGGAACTGAGTTATGTGTTTGTGATCCATGATGCAGTTACTACGATGCATTGGGCCCGAAACCAATGGACCCTCTCGGCTTCTTATTCACCCTAGTCCTCTGTCCAGGAGTTGCAAGTAGTTTCTGGTGTTTGTAGCCTACTGGAGGCCATGGACAGCACTAACCGTGGGGTGGGCTGTGATGCGGTAGGTACGTGGCCGGGTACACCGGGCACCCGTTAGGTGTCTCGGAACCCTGTTCACATCGTTCGGGGCCGTATGTGGAAACCTCGGCCAGACTCCCTGCGGATGGAACCTGAATAGGTGATAAACCTGGACTAGAGACTTAGGTGTTTAGGTAGGTCGTGGCCGACACCCACGTTGTGCTTCCGCTTGAAGGTTGCCGAGTACTTGTCGTGTAAATGGCGGTAAGTGGTGCGAGCATGTATGAAGAAGTACACCCCTATAGGGTTAACATTATCTATTCGAATAGCCGTGTCATGATAAGGACTTCTGGATTGCTGTGCGGTTCATAGACAAGTGAAAGTGGATACTCTAAAATCGCAAGATAAGCGTGAGTGCTATGGATGGCGTTCTCATAGGGAGGCGGGGGCGGATCCATAGTGGTGTATTGATATGGTGAATATGTGGACTCGTGTGCGCCACCTCAAAGAGTTACTTGCGATCGTAGTTCAGGATAGCCACGAGTCAAAGCTGGCTTGCTGCGGTCAAACTCCACCATCCCCTTTGTTGATAATGATGCATATGTACTTAGATTACGATGTAAGTCTTCTTTGGGTACATTTGTACTCAGGTTTGCCTATTTTATGTTTTTGCGAGAGAGACTTGGTCTCGCTAGTAGTTCAGCGTGGACTTGACGTTTAGCTTGTTACCTCAGCTACGATCTTGTGCCCTCGGCGGAGATCAGTAGATAGTCGGGCTTCTCGGCCTTTTTCTTTTGTAGATATACGTACTCGGACATGTTAAGCTTCGCTTATGCTTTGACTTGTATGCTACGAGCGTTGGGTCATTGAGACCCATGTTTATAATATCTCGCTCCTCGGAGCCTATCGAATAAAATACTTGAGTTGTAGAGTCATGTTGTGATGCCATGTTGTATTTGCACATATCGAGCATATTGTGTGTATGTTATTGAAATGCTTGGTATGTGTGGGATCAGACTATCTAGTTGTTTATCCTTAGTAGCCTCTCTTACGGAAATGTCTCCTAGTGCTTCCACTAAGCCATGGTAGCTTACTCTACTGCTCAGGACACTTAGGCTGGCGGCATGTGTCCTTCTTCGTTCGATGTCTACATCCCTTGAGAAATGTCACGCGATGAATCTAGGAGTCCTGTTAGCCCGCTCTGCCAGTTCATCGAGTCCTGCTAGCCAGTGCTACAGCACTGGATTCACTCGTTGATGACCGACACGTTCGATCTTGGGTCATGGATGCTGTCCTGTAAGTTTGTGCCACTTTGGGTTTCGACTAGCCATGTCAGCCGGGCTCCTTATCATATGGATGCTAGCGACACTATCATATCGTGTGCCAAAAGCATAAGCGGTCGAGGAAAGGTAAAGCGACACCGTGGGGATACCGTCGTGAGGCCGCAAAGTGATATGAGGTGTTACATGCTAGATCGATGTGGCATTAGTCGGGGTCTGAAAAAAACCGATTAAAGAATTATCATCTAGGGAATTCACTCAGAACTAACAAGAATGATAACGTGCTCCATTGGGCGGTTTAGGAACTCTTGGAAGTCTCTAGGGAATAAAGATGGAATGACTTCTAATTTTAGGTCCATATGATTTGAAATACTTGCACAAACCCCAAGAAAGCGTTCTTTGGTAATCTCGGCCCAAAAAGGGCGTTTAGTAAATCTAAAGGGACTACGGGATGAAAAACAATAGTTTTGGCAGTTAAAGTTTGAGATTAAATGGTGCAGTGGATCCGTTTGGTCATCGGTGTTCTGAGCCACACCCATGTCTAGGTAGAATAGTGTGTCGGGCTCAGGCTAGAGAAAAGCAGGGAACAAAGCGATGAAATAATTATCATCTGAAATTCACTCGAACTAAGAAGAATGATAACGTGCTCCATTGGGCGGTTTAGGAACTCTTTGGAAGGCTCTAGAGGAATAAAGATGGAATGACTTCTAATTTTAAGGTCCGTATGGTTTGAAATACTTGCACACAAACCGCGCAAAGCGTTCGGAAATCTCGGCCAAAAAGGGCGTTTAGTAATTCAAAATGGGACTACGGGATGAAAAACAATAGTTTTGGCGATTAAAGTTTGAGATTCGATGGTGTAAATCGTAGATCCGTTTGGTCATCGGTGTTACGATCCACACCCATGTCTAGCTAGAATAGTGTGTGGGGCTCATGCTAGAGAGAAGCAGGGAACAAATTGTGAAAGAATTATCATACGAGGAATTCACTCAGAACTAACAAGAATGATAACGTGCTCCATTTGGGCGGTCTAGGAACTGTTGGAAGGCTCTAGGGGAGTAAAGATGGAATGACTTCTAATTTTTAGGTCTGTATGGTTTGAAATACTTGCACACAAACCGCACGAAAGCGTTCCAAATCTTGGCCCAAAAAAAGGACGTTTAGTAATTCTAAATGGGACTACAGGATGAAAAACAATAGTTTTGGCAGTTAAAGTTTGAGATTCGATGGTGCCGTATATCCGTTTGGTCATCAGGTGTTACGAGCCACACCCATGTCTAGCTAGAATAGTGTGTCAGGCTCAGGCTAGAGAAGAAACATGGAACAAACTGATGATAGAATTATCATACCGAGGGAATTCACTCAGAACTAACAAGAATGATAACGTGCTCCGACTGGAGCGGTTTAGGAACTGCTGGAAGGCTCTAGGGGAATAAAGATGGAATGACTTCTAATTTTTAGGTCCATATGATTTGAAATACTTGCACACAAACCCCGAGAAAGCGTTCCTAGAAATCTCGGCCCAAAAAAGGACGTTTAGTAATTCTAAATGGGACTACAGGATGAAAAACAATAGTTTTGGCAGTTAAAGTTTGAGATTCGATGGTGCCGTAGATCCGTCTTGTCTTAGTTTTGGCAGTTAAAGTTTGAGATTTGATGGTGCCGTAGATCCGTTTGGTCTTACGAGCCACACCCATGTCTAGCTAGAATAGTGTGTCAGGCTCAGGCTCGAGAAGAAACGGGGAACAAACTGATGAAAGAATTATCATACCGAGGAATTCACTCGAACTAACAAGAATGATAACGTGCTCCATTTGGGCGGTTTAGGAACTGCTAGAAGGCTCTAGGGAATAAAGATGGAATGACTTCTAATTTTTAGGTCCGTATGGTTTGAAATACTTGCACACAAACCGCGAAAGCGTTCACAAATCTCGGCCCAAAAAAGGGCGTTTAGTAATTCTAAATGGGACTGAGGATGAAAAACAATAGTTTTGGCAGTTAAAGTTTGAGATTCGATGGTGCCGTATATCCGTTTGGTCATCAGGTGTTACGAGCCACACCCATGTCTAGCTAGAATAGTGTGTCAGGCTCAGGCTAGAGAAGAAACATGGAACAAAGTGATGATAGAATTATCATATCGAGGGAATTCACTCAGAACTATCAAGAATGATAACGATGCTCCATTGGGCGGTTTAGGAACTCTTTGGAAGGCTGTAGGGGAATAAAGATGGAATGACTTCTAATTTTTAGGTCCATATGATTTGAAATACTTGCACACAAACCCCGAGAAAGCGTTCCTAGAAATCTCGGCCCAAAAAAGGACATTTAGTAATTCTAAAAGGGACTACAGGATGAAAAATAATAGTTTGGCAGTTAAAGTTTGAGATTCGATGGTGCCGTAGATCCGTTCGGTCATCAGGTGTTACGAGCCACACCCATGTCTAGCTGAAATAGTGTGTCAGGCTCAGGCTAGAGAAGAAACGGGGAACAAACTGATGAAAGAATTATCATACCGAGGGAATTCACTCAGAACTAACAAGAATGATAACGTGCTCCATTGGGCGGTTTAGGAACTCTTGGAAGGATCTAGGGAATAAAGATGGAATGACTTCTAACTTTTAGGTCCATGGTTTGAAATACTTGCACAAAAACCGCCAGCGTTCTGGAAATCTCGGCCCAAAAAGGGCGTTTAGTAATTCTAAATGGGACTACAGGATGAAAAACAATAGTTTTGGCAGTTAAAGTTTGAGATTCGATGGTGCCGTAGATCCGTTTTGTCATCGGTGTTCTGAGCCACACCATGTCTAGCTAGAATAGTGTGTCGAGGCTCGGGCTAGAAAAAAAGCAGGGAACAAAGCTGATGAAAGAATTATCATACCGAGGAATTCACTCAGAACTAACAACAATGATAACGTGCTCCATTGGGCGGTTTAGGAACTCTTTGGAAGTCTCTAGGGAATAAAGATGGAATGACTTCTAATTTTTAGGTCCATATGATTTGAAATACTTGCACACAAACCCGAAAGCGTTCACGAAATCTCGGCCCAAAAAGGACGTTTAGTAATTCTAAATGGAACTACAGGATCAAAAACAATAGTTTTGGCAGTTAAAGTTTGAGATTCGATAGTGTCGTAGATCCGTTTGGTCATCAGGTGTTACGAGCCACACCCATGTCTACCTAGAATAGTGTATGGAGGCTCGGGCTAGAGAAAAGCAGGGAACAAACTGATGAAAGAATTATCATACCGAGGGAATTCACTCAGCACTAACAAGAATGATTCCTGGAAATCCCGAGAAAGCGTTCCTGGAAATCTCGGCCCAAAAAAGGACGTTTAGTAATTCTAAATGGGACTACAGGATGAAAAACAATAGTTTTGCAGATTAAAGTTTGAGATTCGATGGTGCCGTAGATCCGTTTGGTCATCGGTGTTCTGAGCCACACCCATGTCTAGCTAGAATAGTGTGTCGAGGCTCACGCTAGAGAAAGCAGGGAACAAACTGATGAAAGAGTTATCATACTGAGGAAATTCACTCGAAGTAACAAGAATGATAACGTGCTCCATTGGGCGGTTTAGGAACTCTTTGGAAGGCTGTAGGGAATAAAGATGGAATGACTTGTAATTTTAGGTCCATCTGATTTGAAATACTTGCACACAAACTATGATTTGAAATACTTGCACAAACCCGAAAGCGTTCACTGAAATCTCGGCCCAAAAAGGACGTTTAGTAATTCTAAATGGAACTACATGATCAAAAACAATAGTTTTGGCAGTTAAAGTTTGAGATTCGATATTGCCGTAGATCCGTTTGGTCATCGGTATTCTGAGCCACACCCATGTCTAGCTAGAATAGTGTATCGGGGCTCGGGCTAGAGAGAAAGCAGGGGAACAAACTGATGAAAGAATTATCATACTGAGGAATTCACTCAGAACTAACAAGAATGATTCCTGGAAATCCCGAGAAAGCGTTCCTGGAAGTCTCGGCCCAAAAAAGGACGTTTAGTAATTCTAAATGGGACCACAGGATGAAAAACAATAGTTTTCACAAGTAAAAGTTGAGATTCGATGGTGCCGTAAGATCCGTTTGGTCATCGGTGTTACGAGCCACACCCATGTCTAGCTAGAATAGTGTGTCAGGCTCACGCTAGAGAAGAAACGGGGAACAAACTGATGAAAGAGTTATCATACCGAGGAAATTCACTCAGAAGTAACAAGAATGATAACGTGCGCCGACTGGAGCGGCTTAGGAACTGTTGGAAGGCTGTAGGGGAATAAAGATGGAATGAGTTCTAATTTTTAGGTCCATCTGATTTGAAATACTTGCACACAAACTATGATTTGAAATACTTGCACACAAACCCCGAGAAAGCGTTCCTGGAAATCTCGGCCCAAAAAAGGATGTTTAGTAATTCTAAATGGAACTACAGGATCAAAAACAATAGTATTGGCAGTTAAAGTTTGAGATTCGATAGTGCCGTAGATCCGTTTGGTCATCAGGTGTTACGAGCCACACCCATGTCTAGCTAGAATAGTGTGTCAGGCTCGGGCTAGAGAAGAAACAGGGAACAAACTGATGAAAGAATTATCATACCGAGGGAATTCACTCAGAACTAACAAGAATGATAACGTGCTCCATTGGAGTAGTTTAGGAACTCTTTGGAAGGCTCTAGGGAATAAAGATGGAATGACTTCTACTTTTTAGGTCCGTATGGTTTGAAATACTTGCACACAAACCGCGAAAGCGTTCACAAATCTCGGCCCAAAAAGGGCGTTTAGTAATTCTAAATGGGACTCTGAGGATGAAACACAATTGTTTTGGCGGTTAAAGTTTGAGATTCGATGGTGCAGTATATCCGTTTGGTCATCAGGTGTTACGAGCCACACCCATGTCTAGCTAGAATAGTGAGTCAGGCTCAGGCTAGAGAAGAAACGGGGAACAAACTGATGAAGTAATTATCAAACCGAGGGAATTCACTCAGAACTAACAAGAATGATAACGTGCTCCGGCTGGAGCAGTTTAGGAACTGCTGGAAGGCTCTAAGGGAATAAAGATGGAATGACTTCTAATTTTTAGGTCCGTATGGTTTGAAATACTAGCACAAAAACCGCGAGAAAGCGTTCCTGGAAATCTCGGCCCAAAAAAGGACGTTTAGTAATTCTAAATGGGACTACAGGATGAAAAACAATAGTTTTGGTAGTTAAAGTTTGCGATGGTGCCGTATATCCGTTTGGTCATCAGGTGTTACGAGCCACACCCATGTCTAGCTAGAATAGTGTGTCGGGCTCAGGCTAGAAGAAAGCAGGAACAAACTCATGAAAGAATTATCATCTTGAGGATTCCTCAAAACTAACAAGAATGATAACGTGCTCCATTGGGCGGTTTAAGAACTCTTTGGAAGGCTCTAGGGAATGAAGATGGAATGACTTCTAATTTTTAGGTCCATATGATTTGAAATACTTGCACAAACCCCAAGAAAGCGTTCACAAATCTACGCCCCAAAAAGGGCGTTTAGTAATTCTAAATGGGACTACAGGATGAAAAACAATAGTTTTGGCAGTTAAAGTTTGAGATTCGATGGTGCAGTATATCCGTTTGGTCATCGGTGTTCTGAGCCACACCATGTCTAGCTAGAATAGTGTGTCGAGGCTCGGGCTAGAGAGAAAGCAGGGAACAAACTGATGAAAGAATTATCATACCGAGGGAATTCACTCAGAACTAACAACAATGATAACGTGCTCCGACTGGAGCGGTTTAGGAACTGCTGGAAGTCTCTAGGGGAATAAAGATGGAATGACTTCTAATTTTTAGGTCCATATGATTTGAAATACTTGCACACAAACCCCGAGAAAGCGTTCCTGGAAATCTCGGCCCAAAAAAGGACGTTTAGTAATTCTAAATGGAACTACATGATCAAAAACAATAGTTTTGGCAGTTAAAGTTTGAGATTCGATATTGCCGTAGATCCGTTTGGTCATCAGGTGTTACGAGCCACACCCATGTCTAGCTAGAATAGTGTGTCAGGCTCAGGCTAGAGAAGAAACGGGGAACAAACTGATGAAAGAATTATCATACCGAGGGAATTCACTCAGAACTAACAAGAATGATTCCTGGAAATCCCGAGAAAGCGTTCCTGGAAGTCTCGGCCCAAAAAAGGACGTTTAGTAATTCTAAATGGGACCACAGGATGAAAAACAATAGTTTTCACAGTTAAAGTTTGAGATTCGATGGTGCCGTAGATCCGTTTGGTCATCAGGTGTTACGAGCCACACCCATGTCTAGCTAGAATAGTGTGTCAGGCTCACGCTAGAGAAGAAACGGGGAACAAACTGATGAAAGAGTTATCATACCGAGGAAATTCACTCAGAAGTAACAAGAATGATAACGTGCGCCGACTGGAGCGGCTTAGGAACTGCGTTGGAAGGCTGTAGGGGAATAAAGATGGAATGAGTTCTAATTTTTAGGTCCATCTGATTTGAAATACTTGCACACAAACTATGATTTGAAATACTTGCACACAAACCCGAAGCGTTCACAAATCTCGGCCCAAAAAGGATGTTTAGTAATTCTAAATGGAACTACGGGATCAAAAACAATAGTATTGGCGGTTAAAGTTTGAGATTCGATGGTGCGTAGATCCGTTTGGTCATCAGGTGTTCTGAGCCACACCATGTCTAGCTAGAATAGTGTATGGGGCTCGGGCTAGAGAAAAACGAGGAACAAAGCGATGAAAGAATTATCATACCGAGGAATTCACTCGAGAACTAACAAGAATGATAACGTGCTCCATTGGAGTAGTTTAGGAACTCTTGGAAGGCTCTAGGGAATAAAGATGGAATGACTTCTACTTTTTAGGTCCGTATGGTTTGAAATACTTGCACACAAACCGCGAAAGCGTTCACAAATCTCGGCCCAAAAAGGGCGTTTAGTAATTCTAAATGGGACTACTGAGGATGAAACACAATTGTTTTGGCGAGTTAAAGTTTGAGATTCGATGGTGCGTATATCCGTTTGGTCATCGGTGTTCTGAGCCACACCCATGTCTAGCTAGAATAGTGAGTCGAGGCTCGGGCTAGAGAAAAGCAGGGAACAAACTGATGAAGTAATTATCAAACCGAGGAATTCACTCGAGAACTAACAAGAATGATAACGTGCTCCATTTGGAGCGGTTTAGGAACTCTTTGGAAGGCTCTAAGGGAATAAAGATGGAATGACTTCTAATTTTTAGGTCCGTATAGTTTGAAATACTTGCACACAAACCCGAAAGCGTTCACAAATCTACGCCCCAAAAAGGGCGTTTAGTAATTCTAAATGGGACTACGGGATGAAAAACAATAGTTTTGGCAGTTAAAGTTTGAGATTCGATGGTGCCGTATATCCGTTTGGTCATCAGGTGTTCTGAGCCACACCATGTCTAGCTAGAATAGTGTGTGGGGCTCGGGCTAGAAAGAAAGCGGGAACAAACTGATGAAAGAATTATCATCTGAGGAATTCACTCAGAACTAACAACAATGATAACGTGCTCCATTGGAGAGGTTTAGGAACTCTTTGGAAGGCTCTAGGGAATAAAGATGGAATGACTTCTAATTTTAGGTCCATATGATTTGAAATACTTGCACAAACCCGAAAGCGTTCACAAATCTTGGCCCAAAAAGGGCGTTTAGTAATTCTAAATGGGACTACGAGGATGAAAAACAATAGTTTTGGCGGTTAAAGTTTGAGATTCGATGGTGCCGTATATCCGTTTGGTCATCGGGTGTTCTGAGCCACACCATGTCTAGCTAGAATAGTGTGTAGGGCTCACGCTAGATAAGAGGCAGGGAACAAACTGATGAAATAATTATCATATCGAGGAATTCACTCGGAACTAACAAGAATGATAACGTGCTCCATTGGGCGGTTTAGGAACTCTTTGGAAGGCTCTAGGGAATAAAGATGGAATGACTTCTAATTTTTAGGTCCATATGATTTGAAATACTTGCACACAAACCCGAGAAAGCGTTCACAAATCTCGGCCCAAAAAAGGACGTTTAGTAATTCTAAATGGGACTACAGGATGAAAAACAATAGTTTTGGCAGTTAAAGTTTGAGATTCGATGGTGCCGTATATCGCTTTGGTCATCAGGTGTTCTGATCCACACCATGTCTAGCTAGAATAGTGTATGGGGCTCACGCTAGAAAAAGCAGGGAACAAAGCGATGAAAGAATTATCATCTGAGAAATTCACTCGAACTAACAAGAATGATAACGTGCTCCGACTGGAGCGGTTTAGGAACTGCTGGAAGGCTCTAGGGGAATAAAGATGGAATGACTTCTAATTTTTAGGTCCATCTGATTTGAAATACTTGCACACAAACCCCGAGAAAGCGTTCCTGGAAATCTTGGCCCAAAAAAGGACGTTTAGTAATTCTAAATGGGACTACAGGATGAAAAACAATAGTTTTGGCAGTTAAAGTTTGAGATTCGATGGTGCCGTATATCCGTTTGGTCATCAGGTGTTACGAGCCACACCCATGTCTAGCTAGAATAGTGTGTCAGGCTCACGCTAGATAAGAGACGGGGAACAAACTGATGAAATAATTATCATATCGAGGGAATTCACTCAGAACTAACAAGAATGATAACGTGCTCCGACTGGAGCGGTTTAGGAACTGCTGGAAGGCTCTAGGGGAATAAAGATGGAATGACTTCTAATTTTTAGGTCCATATGATTTGAAACACTTGCACACAAACCCCGAGAAAGCGTTCCTGGAAATCTCGGCCCAAAAAAGGACGTTTAGTAATTCTAAATGGGACTACAGGATGAAAAACAATAGTTTTGGCAGTTAAAGTTTGAGATTCGATGGTGCCGTATATCGCTTTGGTCATCAGGTGTTACGATCCACACCCATGTCTAGCTAGAATAGTGTGTCAGGCTCACGCTAGAGAAGAAACGGGGAACAAAATGATGAAAGAATTATCATACCGAGGGAATTCACTCAGAACTAACAAGAATGATAACGTGCTCCGACTGGGGCGGTTTAGGAACTCTTTGGAAGGCTCTAGGGAATAAAGATGGAATGACTTCTAATTTTAGGTCCATATGATTTGAAATACTTGCACAAACCCGAAAGCGTTCTAGAAATCTCGGCCCAAAAGGGCGTTTAGTAATTCTAAATGGGACTACAGGATGAAAAACAATAGTTTTGGCAGTTAAAGTTTGAGATTCGATGGTGCCGTAGATCCGTTTGGTCATCGGTGTTATTCTGAGTCACACCATGTCTAGCTAAATAGTGTGTCAGGCTCAAGCGAGAAGAAAGCAGGGAACAAAGCTGATGAAAGAATTATCATACGAGAAATTCACTCAGAACTAACAAGAATGATAGCGATGCTCCATTGGGCGGTTTAGGAACTGTTGGAAGGCTCTAGGGGAATAAAGATGGAATGACTTCTAATTTTTAGGTCCGTATGGTTTGAAATACTTGCACAAAAACCGCACAAAAGTGTTCCTGGAAATCTCGGCCCAAAAAAGGACGTTTAGTAATTCTAAATGGGACTACAGGATGAAAAACAATAGCTTTGGCAGTTAAAGTTTGAGATTCGATGGTGCCGTAGATCCGTTTGGTCATCAGGTGTTACGAGCCACACCCATGTCTAGCTAGAATAGTGTGTCAGGCTCACGCTAGAGAAGAAACGGGGAACAAACTGATGAAAGAATTATCATCTGAGGAAATTCACTCGAAGTAACAAGAATGATAACGTCTGCCCATTGGGCGGCTTAGGAAGCTATTGGAAGGCTGTAGGGGAATAAAGATGGAATGAGTTCTAATTTTAGGTCCATCTGATTTGAAATACTTGCACAAACTATGATTTGAAATACTTGCACACAAACCCGAAAGCGTTCACGGAAATCTCGGCCCAAAAAGGATGTTTAGTAATTCTAAATGGAACTACGAGGATCAAAAACAATAGTATTGGCGGTTAAAGTTTGAGATTCGATAGTGCAGTAGATCCGTTTGGTCATCGGTGTTCTGAGCCACACCCATGTCTAGCTAGAATAGTGTGTCAGGCTCGGGCTAGAGAAGAAACAGGGAACAAACTGATGAAAGAATTATCATACCGAGGGAATTCACTCAGAACTAACAAGAATGATAACGTGCTCCGACTGGAGTAGTTTAGGAACTGCTGGAAGGCTCTAGGGGAATAAAGATGGAATGACTTCTACTTTTTAGGTCCGTATGGTTTGAAATACTTGCACACAAACCGCACGAAAGCGTTCCTGGAAATCTCGGCCCAAAAAAGGACGTTTAGTAATTCTAAATGGGACTACAGGATGAAACACAATTGTTTTGGCAGTTAAAGTTTGAGATTCGATGGTGCCGTATATCCGTTTGGTCATCAGGTGTTACGAGCCACACCCATGTCTAGCTAGAATAGTGAGTCAGGCTCAGGCTAGAGAAGAAACGGGGAACAAACTGATGAAGTAATTATCAAACCGAGGGAATTCACTCAGAACTAACAAGAATGATAACGTGCTCCGGCTGGAGCAGTTTAGGAACTGCTGGAAGGCTCTAAGGGAATAAAGATGGAATGACTTCTAATTTTTAGGTCCGTATAGTTTGAAATACTTGCACACAAACCCCGAGAAAGCGTTCCTGGAAATCTCGCCCCAAAAAAGGACGTTTAGTAATTCTAAATGGGACTACAGGATGAAAAACAATAGTTTTGGCAGTTAAAGTTTGAGATTCGATGGTGCCGTATATCCGTTTGGTCATCTGGTGTTACGAGCCACACCCATGTCTAGCTAGAATAGTGTGTCAGGCTCAGGCTAGAGAAAAGCAGAGAACAAACTGATGAAAGAATTATCATACCGAGGGAATTCACTCAGAACTAACAACAATGATAACGTGCTCCGACTGGAGAGGTTTAGGAACTGCTGGAAGGCTCTAGGGGAATAAAGATGGAATGACTTCTAATTTTTAGGTCCATATGATTTGAAATACTTGCACACAAACCCCGAGAAAGCGTTCCTGGAAATCTTGGCCCAAAAAAGGACGTTTAGTAATTCTAAATGGGACTACAGGATGAAAAACAATAGTTTTGGCAGTTAAAGTTTGAGATTCGATGGTGCCGTATATCCGTTTGGTCATCGAGGTGTTCTGAGCCACACCATGTCTAGCTAGAATAGTGTGTCGAGCTCACGCTAGATAAGAGGCAGGGAACAAAGCGATGAAATAATTATCATATCGAGGAATTCACTCGGAACTAACAAGAATGATAACGTGCTCCATTGGAAGCGGTTTAGGAACTCTTTGGAAGGCTCTAGGGAATAAAGATGGAATGACTTCTAATTTTTAGGTCCATATGATTTGAAATACTTGCACACAAACCCGAAAGCGTTCACAAATCTCGGCCCAAAAAAGGGCGTTTAGTAATTCTAAATGGGACTACGAGGATGAAAAACAATAGTTTTGGCGGTTAAAGTTTGAGATTCGATGGTG